>JARHVA010001221.1:1457500-1627500 GCA_037957365.1 Torreya grandis | reverse complement strand
TTATATTTTTTTGATATATGCATTTTTTTAGAAAAACTAGGTCAAAATGGCTAATTTGTAACCTCTTGTTGCCAAATTCACAAACATTGATAGGAAAAATTTTCAATTTTTGGAGTCACAAGGTTTTGATAATATGTGAATATCATAATCTTGATCAAATAGTGCTTGATAAAGATCAAAGGATTGCCACAGGTACCGATGACTATGATAAACGTCATCATGAGGCTTGTATATTGTTAAAACTGTTAGTAGCAGATAATTTAATCTTTGAGGTCAAAAATGTGACCAATGCATTAGCTTTATGGACTAATCTTACTACTAAATATCAGGCTTCTGAAGAAGTTAGGATATTTTATTTGAAGAATTTTTTTTTCCACTAAGATGCAGGATGGTGGCTCCATTTCTTAGTTTTTATTGCAAATCAAAGACATCAATGATCAATTGAAGGCTATGCAGAAGCTTGTTGATGAGCAAGATTTGATTGCTCTAGTTCTACAAAATATTCCACCTTAATTTAAATCATTTGTGGACTCCTTGCACATGATTGTTGAGATGTATAATTTGGACTTTGAAAAATCCACATTACTATTACAAAAGTGAGATGACAGGAACAAAAAGTGTTGTCTACATCTACTTCTATAGAAAGTGAATTCTTCATCAAGGTAAAGGGTAAGCAATTTGGTAAAACTAATAGTTCTCCATCAAAAACTTTGCAAGTAAGTGGTTATAATAAGAGATCTAAGTGGAAATGTTTTTATCATAAGCAACTTGGTCATCTTAAGAAATATTGTAGGAAAAGACAATAAGATATGGCTAACCCTAGAAAGAAATCTCATCATACGAATATAGCTGAAGGTGAAGGAGAGGAAACATCTCCTAGTTTTGCTTTCATGGCTTCTAGTGGTAATTCTATGGTGGATTGAGTTTGGTACTTAGATTCAGGGGCATCTCATCATTATACATGCCATAAGGACTGGTATGTAGATTTTATTGAAAATGATAGTCGTAATGAATCTATATCTTTGGGAGATGGTAAAACTCATTTTGTAAAGGGATATGGTAATGTTCAAATCATTTTTAATGGTGAAATTTGGTATATTTTAAGAATGTTAGGTATGTACCTAATATGAAAAAAAATCTACTTTCCATTAGTGAGATCACTTCAAAATCTAATTTTATTGTAAAATTTCAAACACAATAATGTTTAGTCACTACCAGAGATAACAAGATCAATGATGTTGGGATTGGTGATAAAGGCTTGTATAAGCTTACAGTTCCATAGAGGGAAAAGGAAGGTCCACTTACAACAATTGATATCACAAGCACATTATGTCATGAAAGGTATGGGCATTTAAATTCCTAGTATTTGAATACATTCAACAAGAAAAAAATGGTTAAGGGGATTCTTCCTATTTGGGATAGTCATCATGTATGTACTAGACATCAGTTGGGGAAGCAAGTTATACATTTATTTGATGTTGGTAAAGCTTAGAGAGATAAGAGAGTATTAGATTTGGTACACATGGATTTTCATGGTCTAATGAAGACACCTACCCCTTCTGGAGCCCATTATTTTTTATTATTGGTTGATGGTTTCTCTAGGAAAAATTGGGTATACTTTCTAGTGAAGAAATCTAATTGTTTTTATAACTTCATTACTTGTAAAGCTATGGTTGAAAAATAGGTGGGATAGTTAGTGAAATCTCTTAGAATGAATAATGGGGGTGATTTCATCTCAAAATAGTTTGATTTTTGTGACACTAAAGGCATATACATACAATAAACTACCCCTTACACTCTGTAGTAAAATGGAGTTTTGGAAAGGTGAAATAGGATGGTGATGGACATGGCTCATTGTATGGTCCAAAGCAGAAATGTCCCATATATATATTGGGTAGAAGAAGCAAATACATTAGTGTACATTCTCAACATAAGTCTTACAAAAGCATTAGAGAATATGACTCTAGAGGATGCTTGGTCAGGTCAAACTCTAGATATAAGTGTTTTTATAATTTTTTGTTGTGTAGCTTTTGTAGTTATTCCTAGTCAAAAGAGATGTAACTTGGATGCAAAAATCAAAGCATACATGTTTGTTGGGTACAATGAAAAATCAAAGGCCTAAAAATTACTTTATGTTTCTACTAAAAAATTTGTGGTAAATAAAGATGTCACAGTAAATGAACATATGCCATACTTCATAGCAATTGGTACAGTTTTAGTTATTGAGTCATTATTTTCTTCTAATGATTCTATTATAAGTTGTGATGTGAAAGTTGAGTAGGATTCTAGTTCATCAATGGAATCACATTCTAGGGAGGAAATTATTGTAGGTCATTGTGAGGTCCCAGTAGAATAACCAAAGAAGCCAAAGTGGTATTCTACCACAATAGAAGCACTAAATGAGGGAGACTTGCCACAAAGTGTGAAAGGAAGAAGATTAAGATCAGGAAAATAGTTTGGTAATAGAGATGAGAATGATAATTTTGCTCTAACAACTATTGTTTCACATTTATTTGAGCCTAATTATTTTTCATAGGCCAAAGAGAAGCATGAATGGGAATTAGCCATGTAATTGGAATATGAATCCTTAATGAAAAATAAGACTTGGAAGCTCATGGAGCTACCACAAAGAAAGAAATCCATTGGTTTTAAATGGATTTACAATTTAAAATTCAAAGTAGATGGTTTTTTAGACAAATACAAAGCCAAACTTATTGTAAAAGGTTATTCACAAGAATAAAGAGTTGATTATGAAGAGAATTTTTCTCCTACTACAAATATGGTAGATTTTTATTTGATTATTCCTATTGATGCTCAGTTTGGATATAAAGTGCACCAAATGGATGTCAAGAGTGCTTTCTTGAATGAATATGTGGAGGAGGAAGTCTACATGGTTCAGCCATAGGGTTTTTAGGTTCCTAGTAAGGAACATCTTGTTTTTAGGTTGATCAATTCCTTGTATGGGCTTAAGAAAGATACTCAAGCCTGGTATATGAAAATAGATTCATTTCTTAGAGAGTCTAGTTTTAACAGGCATAATTTTGAACCAAATCTCTATGTAAAGGTGTCTAGTGATGATATTTTGAATCTTATTGTGTATGTTGATGATATATCCATCACTAGGAGTAATTTTAGTCTCATTAAGCAAATTAAGGCTGATATTTGTTGTAATTTTGACATGAAAAACTTAGGACTACCGAAATATTATTTAGGTGTTGAGTGTTGGCAAGGTAACCATGTTGTATTCATGTCAAAGAATAAGTATGCCAAATCATTGTTGGAAAGGTTTAAAACTTATGGATTGTAATCGAAATCACATATCTATGGAAGTTAGAGTTAAAACTTCAACTGACACTACTTCACCTCTGATCAATGAAATAGTGTATCGATAGCTAGTGGGTAGTCTCATTTGCCTCACTACCACTAGACTAGATATTTATTTTGTAGTGAGTTTTGTATCCTGCTTCATGTCTAAACCATAGGAAGTACATTGATTAGCTATAAAATGGGTATTAATATATGTTAAAGGTAATCTTGAATTTTTCATATTATATAAGAAGTCTGTAGATTTTTAGCTTTCAATATATTTTGACTCTAATTAGGTAGGATCAGTAGATTCAAGAAAATCTACAACAAGGTATGCATTCGCTCTTAGTTCATGAGTTTTCTCATGGCAGAGTAAACTACAAACTATAGTGGAATTATATTTAATAGAATTAGAGTATAAATTTGTCATTAGTTCAGGTTGTGAAACTATGTGGATAAAGAAAATCTTGGAGGATATTTAGTTTGAGACATCAAAGCCTACTTCATTTTTTTATGACAACTAGAGTGTTCTAAAGATGGTCAAGAATCTAGCATTCCATGTCAGGACCAAACACATTGAGTTTCACCATCATTACATCTAAAAGTTGGTTATGAATGAAGACATTAGTCTCTTTTACTACCCCACTATAGAGCATCTAGCTGATATAATGACCAAACCACTTGGTTCAGACAAGTTCATAAAATTTAGGGATAACCTTGGTCTTATTTCTAGTTTCATCATTTTATCTTAGGATATTTTCTAAGGTATATTATTTTTATAGTGGTTTTAAACTCTTAGGTAAATAGGTTACATGGGCCTAACTATTTTACGTTTCCCGATGTTTATGGTTCCACCCACCTCCTTGTTTTTTGGGTGTTTATTTTATGCCTATATAATAGGCTTCTATGTATTGTTGATGTACACTAGTTAATTCATTTCTTCATCTCTTTTTTGAATCTAATAATTAATGTTATAAATTTTTAAATATTTTAAACCTAAAATATTAAATATAAAACTATATAATATAAAATTATATAATATATATTATTATATAGTAAAATATAAAAAATCATAGAAACACATTAATTATATGTAGTATAATTATTATTAATAATAATAATATATAATATAATTATCTATAATTGCATAAAATGATTAGTAATGACAAATAATTATGTTATGTTTATTTTTTAAATTATTTAGAATAATATTATCCCATTTTTGTACCAGTTAGGGGTGACACAACTAAAAATGTTTAGTTGCTTCACTTCTATGTCCCTAAAAATGATGAAAAAACCTTAAAGTTTCATTATGAAAAACATTAAAAATAGTGAATTTCTAACATAAATATGAATGTATTTATGATGTTAATTTCACTTCGTGTAGTAGTGTATTATATTAAACCATCCAATATTAAACCAACCAATTAATTAGTTCAATCTAGCCTCATGAACATAAATGTGACTATATAATTTAATATGGGGATGACTTGGCCCTAATTGAGTCCATGATAAAACCAATTAATTTATTCATTCAATGAGGGCTGATATCACCATGAAAAAGAGATAGGTAGGGGTACAAAATGTTAGAAGTGGAGGAGGGGATGAAAAATATAATACTATTAATTTCAAGAAATTTTGTTTCAACTATAAATATGAGCCTTGGGTCCCAAAGTCCATTTCATTATCTATGAAGAACCAAAGAGAACAGAGCTAAGAGAGAAGAAAAGTCAAGTGTTTGAAGCTAGGGAATGAAATCCACACATTTTAGTAGGTGATCATACATCTAGTAATAACCAACCAACCTCCCTTGTAATGCCTATTATCTATCTAATTTTCACCCATATGAAGGTTGTTCAATCCTTCCTAATTAGATGATATCATGGGAATAATCCTAGGTTTTGGGTGACCTAATGAATGGATTGAACCTCTTTGTTTGGCTAGCTCCTTTGGTGATTCACCCAAAACTACAAATAACTTACCACACTTGAAAGGAAAACGGGTAGAAAGGAGCTAAATCTAATAAGAAAACATATATGTGATGCACCAAATATAGGGTCCTTTATTTATTATTTTCACTATGAAATGGAAAGTTACAATCTGATTTTACAACTTCAAAATAGCTCCTACCACACTAGTGTTTCTATATGAATGTTATTGATATTACAACAACTGAGGTGATTATTCAAGAGGTCTAAGAGTAGACACTAATGATATTTCAACACTTAAACTCAACAAAACTTTTGTTATACATCATATGATATGTGTAAATAAGGCTAACTTATATAGAGGCATGAAAAAGAGGGAAAAATACAAGGGAAGTAATCTCACTATCACAAAACATTCATCAACAATTCACTCAAAATCACTAAAATCAAGATGAAAATAGTAAAACTCATCTTGAATTAATTTTAAATGCAAGTACAAGTCTTAGAACAAGAGAGAAGGATAAGACAAGAAAACAAATCATGAGTTGCCTATCATGATCAGATTAGTTACAAAATAAAGAAAGAGTGACATCAATCTTGCAAAGAATGTGTTGTCTTATTACCTCTTATCCTTCTAGGACATGTGTTGATTTAACTCTTCATAAGGGTGGCATAAGAAGCTATCTTGGTAGTTTTGATGCCTTATTAATCATAGCTCCTCATGGAGTTACCCATCTACTTCTTAGGATAGTTACAAGATCTTAAATTGACACTTGTCACCCTTGAAGACCACCTATGCCAACCTTTGTCTCTTTCAATGCTTCTTCTTCCTTATGAGATTGGTATTGAACTTCATGAATTCTTCTCTCCTTGTTATCAAGACATGACCTTCAATGGAAGATCTAGTTTTATGACATGAAATGCCTCTATCATATCTTTTTTCTTCAATGAAGATTTTATTCTAGGTTATGGAGCTTTGTTCAATCAATGGAAGCCATATTATAGCTAGTCTTTGCTCTAGCTAGTCCATAGAATAAAGATAGAGACTCCATGTCATGGAGTTTTCAAGTAGATTTGAGGGATAAGTTTTATATTTATACTTATTTCATGAATCTAATTTCTACTTAGATGATTTTTATAGGTTTCTAATGGTGTTTTGAAACTTCTTTTATCTTTGAAACCTTGCAACCGATCCATATTCTTATCTTCTTGAAGCCATATCAACCATGATTCTTCATTAAGGGCGAGTTGATTATTTATAGCCTATAATATGAATATATAAACCTATTACATGACTTGAATATGGTGGTATCATATTTCTCTTTCCTTAAAGACTCTCTTCAAATATCTAGGAGAGTTTGTCCATCTTAAAACTTTACAAATAAACTCAAGAAGGGGAATCTCAGGCCATTTTATGTACAACTTCAGCTCACACTTTCCATCACTTTGCTCATTAAAATTCATAGGAGATGCATAAAGGTCATACAAGTGTTATAACAATTATTTCAATCCATTTTGAGTAATTTTAGGGCTTATCTCTTCCATCATGTCATGTTTAGGGTTTGACAAGGGTTTTAGAGACACCTAGCTTCATATTAATAGTTCATAAAGCTATGTTATTTAATGAATGAACTAACACCAATAATATTTATTGGAAGTCCCCCATTCCATAATAGGCTCAATGTTCCATGCACTTCCTTTTTCAAGTTCATATGTACTATAAATTACCCTTTTTAGCCATACAAGCTTGATTGTATATTTGATGAGAGCTATTTAGAAATAAAATGTATCAAAGTGTTTGGTTTGGAATTGAAACACTATATTTTGGTCTATATAACATCATCTGATATGTTAAAATGGTTAAATTAATGAATTGATACTTTAATTAATTGAAACTTTCCTTAATCCTTGAACATGGGTTTATAGTCAATCACACTGAAGTGACCCTAACAGGATTTTCCAACATTTTAATTCATTCTCAATGATTCCAAACCTCATAGAATCATATTAAAACATATAATATACCCCATATGACTACTCAATCTTATAAACACTCCAAAACATGTAAGTTTCCTTCTAATTCTCATACATAGGCCTATGGGTGATCATTTAGGCCTTTAGGCTTAATTAGGCTTCTTGACCCTATCATTGTATTCTTATCATATTGAAAGTTATGTGAATATCCTATTTTAAAATTATAAAATAGTTTATATTTATCCTTTGATGTATTATATATTTTAATGGCTTCATCCACAACCAATACCCTTCTCTTCAGTTTTCCTAAAACAGGCATGTAGATGCTTATGGTCTTTTGGTTGCACTTCTGAAGGTGGATATTCTTCCCTAACCTCTTAAAAACTTTGGTAGTCTAATCCAATATTGTATAATTTATTAATACTCCTATTAACCTATCTACATACATATTAACCTCTCATTTCACATCCCACATGTGCTTTTTGATCATACTGGCTATAACCAGCCTGTAAGTATTCATTAGCCTTTCTTGACTGTTAGGTTTACCAAACTAGGTTACTTGGACTAGTTTAGCCTTATTGAGATGATTTTTATAGGATTAAAATTTCACTCACAATTTATTTTGACCCCTTAAACATTTTAATCCCTCAAACAACAGTCACAAACATTCATTTTTCTCATATTACCTATGACAGGCTTGTAGGTGGTTATTTGACCTAGAGTTCTTCTCCATATTGTTTTGCCTTCTTACTTATTAGGTTTAGCCAATTATGTAATTATGGTAAAAATTAATTATTTTTTGAGATAATTTTATTCTTTCCAAAGGATTCAAATTACCTTGAGCATTCACTTGAGACCTTCACAGTTCTCCTTTTAGGCTCACACAATCCATCCTAGCTTGCACAGTTCATTTGAATGTAAGGTGAGTTAAGGCATGATCTATCATGGATGATTAGGATAATTTTATATTACCTATATATCCTTGATATTGTGAACTTAAATTCCACCAACGTACTATGAATGTTAGTTTCCTGTAGAAACATAGATTGTGTTTACTTGTATTATTTTGTATGCACTTAGACCTCATTCTTTAACTTTTGGCCTGAGCAGTTTAGATTTAAAGTATTTTAGAGATTTTATAAAAATAAATATTATATTATTTCATGCCTTAAAAATTCCATATACATTATAATTTAAACCATTTAGTATCAATATTGACATACAAGTCTACAAACCTGTAGTTTCACAATCTTATTTTGAACTTGGCCTATATACAACATTAGAATCCTTGAATTCTAGATCTTGTTACCTAGAACCTACTTACTGAGAATTATATTCAATAAAATTTTAGATATTACTACCTATTTAATATTTTTTTATTATGAAAGCACACCCACATTTGACTGAGCCTAACTCAACCATGGATGCTAGTTACAATAGCTCAACTATGCATGCATAGATATCTACTTTACTTGAAGTCCATACATTCAATGATATATACAAAGGTCTAATGTATCTTTATTAATTTTACTCAATTTATAATCACCTAATTTCATTCATTATATATACCCAGACACTTCAAAACTCTTGCAAACATGATTGTCATCTTCAAACTTAGCAAATCAAGGCTATTTGTTACTACTCCAAACATGAACATGAATAACCTCAAGAAAATATTATATTAAAAGGGTAAAATAGTGTTCAATAGACCTTATAAAATCATATTCATGCATTCATTAATCTTTAAAACTTTGTATCAAGAGAAAACTGACTCTTGTGGGGTTTTGAGTCCTCTTTTTACACCCTTAACTTCTTAACAATTGTTCATAAAGTTAAGGAGCCTAACCAAACAGAAAATGCCACAAAGTAGAATTTAATTAGGGTTCCCTCCTCTTACCAATAACTTTGGGTCCATATTTCTCTCTCCTCTGAGTACCATCCATAAATTGGTTGGCCTTTTAAGGCTACCAAGAAGTTTGATAGAGAAAAGAAGGAGCATTTTTGCCTTATTTGGCTTTGAAACTCCAAGTTTTGAATGTATTTGGATACAAGAAGACCAAAGGTACCCTTTGAGTATTTTTTACATTACCCATCAATAAAAATTCTCTAAAAAGGACCTCCAAAATCATGGTTTTTCAAGATTCTACTTATTATACCCTTTGAAACTTCTAGATATGGTGAACAAGCTGATTATGCAACTTCCCCTAACTTGTAAAGAGGTGGAAAAGTATTCCAAAATGTTTCCCACCTTTATTTGCCTACAACTATTTCAATATCTCTCATTTTGATGTTAGCAAATGATGAGTGGGTAGGTTACAAATAGATTCCAACATTGGAAAATAGTTTCTTAAGACATTTGGAGGATATGTATAGATAATTACAAGAATCATTTCATTACATAGATATTATATGACTTAAAATACCCCTATTCCATGATATAACCTTCACATTTTCTCTTTTTTACAAAGTATTATCTAAACATTAGAATGTATAATGAGACTAAAGTAAATGAAATACCTTAATCTTATCAAAACTACCTTAATCTCTCCAAATTACTTGAAAATACAATGTGATCAACTTACTAGTTTTGCTCCTTAGTCAATTTGGTCAGCTTTAGATCATGGTTGTTCTTGGAAGGGTCACCACTTTGCCTCATTGATCATGATTCCTCATTAACTTTACTTCACACTTAACCTTAACCTTGTCAAACTTACCTTAAATAATGTTAAACATATGAAGGGGCTATAAATAATGACCATTTGATGACAAGACAAAATGACTTAACCCTACTACTCATTAGACCATCCTAAAGGACCTTGTAAGTTTTCAAGTAAGACACACTACCTATCATCTTAGATCATTAAGAACCAATACAAGGCCCTCATAATGGCTATTAACAAAGTTAAGATCAACTATATCAAAGTTTTGAGTGATACTCATTCATGGTTGCCAATTTTATTGCTAAAAGTGCCACCATAATTAAATGAAATTAGGTTTGGAAGAGTGAATTATGATAACAAAAGGTAAGAAATTAAATTTCAAGGTGTGTGGCTATTATTATTGTAGGGTAAAAATTTGGAGGCCAAACTAGGATAGGATTATAGAAGGTTATGGGAAGAAACACTTAGGTGAGGTTTGGGAAATAAAATTGAGCATATGACATTGAAAAAGAAAATAGTCAAGGTAAAAGACACAAAAAAGGTCACTAAATTAAGGGTCGGTGTAGTTACATAACTAATTTAAAAAAAACCTATAACCTAGTGAAGTTAACAAGGTGAAGAACTAGAGTAAACAATCCCATTTCATTATGTTGATGATTTGATACCCCAAATTGTTAGAGTGTAACTAAACATCGATGTCATGTGTAGGGTATTACAAAATCAATTATTTAAAATCATACATAGTTAAAGTATGTGATAATTAGTAAGATGACTACTCAATGGTCATAAGAAACATTGGGAAAGATTGTTTTCTACTCAAGGATGCAACCATTGAAAGGAAATTGGAAGAAAATGGTGTCTAAGAACTTAAGGAGATACCTTTCTAAGGGACACCAAATAAACTGGTTAATTTAATTCTTATGTGTATAAATGAAGGGAGGTTTAATTTCTTAGGTAGGATAATGGGGATTATGTTTTAGTGCATCTCTAAAGAAACTAACTTGAAAAATAAAGGGTAAACTATGTGGTGGGTTGTGACAAGTAAACAAGTTGAAGAATGGAAATAAAGATTAAATATCATAAAGAGAGAACAACATGTTGATTAAAAAGTTGTAATACCATGAAACATGTATAGTTTCATGTTTGATCAATTAGAAGTTAACTATATCCATGAATTGGAACTCAAAAAATAAAGAAATGTTATATCTTGTGCACACTATAATAACTAAGAACTACAGATGTTGATAAGAATGATGGAGAAGAATTTTTTTTAATTGAAAAGTTAAATTATATTAATTTAATAAAAAACTTATAGTACAATGTTAATCATACAAAAAATGGGTGAAATTTTCACATCTCAAAAGCCAAATCGAGCTAAGGAAGCCTCGAGAGAAAAAAAGTCCAATAAAGCCAACAACCCAACCAATAACCAAAGTTAAACTAACTCAAGTGCACATCAATAAAAAATGATTATGAAATAGCAAAAACTACAAGGAAACAACTAAGTAGTAGCTGTGAACATTGTGACTAGAGGTAGAGGTAGATGCAGAGTCTTGAGGATTTCCTCCCCAACCAGCCTGAGCTAAGGTATTCTCATAAATTGGGAGGGGGTCATAACCATTAGCCTGATGATTAGTTTCAAAATCATGCTACACCTATGAATCCTAGTGGGGAGGAGAGATGGATAATGCCAACTATGGTAATTTATCCTATGGAGGCATTCTTTATCTCCCCACTACCACCACTGTCTTTGTTTCCTCTATTAAATCCTCTGGGAGGATATGGCCAACAAAAGCAAGGAGAGGATCTCCTCCAACATTGATACCTTTATCTACAAGAGAGGTAGGATCTCCCCCAATGCACACAACTGCCAATAGTTGGGTGGTGAGGAGGGGGATCAGTAGGCTCATGGATAACTACACAAATATTATTTCCCCAATGGTCTAAGAGGAGCTGCAGATGATGAAGTTCGAGTCTAACCTTATTTTTTTGACTCTAAATCTAAAGGGTAAAATTAGTAGTTACATAAACTTTATTAGTTATAGAAAAACATTTTTACATAGTTTCATTATTAAAACATGCTTAATTTATATATTTCTAAATCTAAAAATAAATATTAGTATGAAAAATCTGCCAAAATTTGTTATATCTTATAGGTAATAGGATGGAGTCCCCTATGAGAGCCATTTTCCAAGCAAACATTTTAGGCTTGAAGGGTTTGAAAAGAGTATGAATCCATATCCAAGTTGAGTGGGCATGAGTAAAAAACCAAAAGAGATGCTTGATAGTTTATGGGTGATGATAGGCTAGGCAAGTGGGATTTAAAACCCCCATGTGCTTGAGCCTATTCTCCATGGGTAGACCTTTGTATAGGATAAACCATAAGAAATGGAATTTTTTGGGCTCAATACAAGCTACCCAAATATTATCAAATCTCTAGGCCCAAACTCGCTGAAGGGATTGGAGAGACCAATAGTGGTTGAAGGCATCAATGTTAATGTGTTGAGGATACAACAAATTATAACCTAACCAAAGTGCGTATTTATGAAATTCTTTAGTTATAGGACAAGACCAGTCCTTCCACCATGGTGTGAGAGAGAAAAATCAAATTTTGTGTAAGTATTCATTAGGTATGGAACTTTATAATTTATAAATGGACTCCACATCATCCTTATTAAGATAGAACTTATATTTTAGCATAGTCCAAGGAATCTATCCCCTAGAGTTCTTACAAAATAGATCACCAACCGTGAGAATATTTTTCTTAAATAGCCTCAAGCTTTTGATCCAAGGGACCATGGGAAAGGGTATATTATCTAAATTTAGCTGGGGAGACCACCATAATGACTAGGAGTTTATAAAAATACCACTTATAAACACATCCCCCACCCAAATGAGGTGGGGTTTACACTTTTCCTAGGCCTTAAAAATACTTTAAATGACAAAATTTCCCCCACTTTGGCTGTCACCAAAGAGATAAGCATGTTGTGAAAACCAATGCCTTTCTATGATTTTTTCATGAGTGGGAAACCTTGATAAATTTAATCACTCAACATAATTTTCTAGGCTTCATCTCCTTCCAGTGTTCTGATGATCCATTTAACCCCAAGAGCAAGCCCCTAAAGTTTGATGTCTATGAGCCCCATCCTATCAGCTTATTTAGGTCAATAATAGATATCCAAGGAGACTTGATGAAAACCTTGGTGCACCTCATAATTGGACTAGAGAAAGTCTCATATAATCTTTTCAAGTTACACATAAGAGGCATTGGAAGGATCCCAACAAGATGAATAGTAAACATGAGTAGTAGTGCGCACTTTAAAATAAATATGGATTATTCTGGCCAAATTCAAAGGCTTAAAGATCCAAAAGGATATTTTTTCTCAACTCTTTAAACTCTATAAGACCACAATTCTACAAGAGATGATCTGAAATAAAATGGAATGCCTAAGAATTTAAATTAGACCACAAGAAGGACCCATTACCACATATATCCCTCTAGACAAGGAGTTTTAGGTGACAGAGTTTGGTGATAACATTGGGTCTTATGCCATTGGATGGATGAACTAGATGCAAGGCAAAATATATCTAAACATTCCATGGCATGTTTGATAGAGTCTTCAACCTCTTGTAGAGTGAGGAAGGAATAATCAGAAAAGTTCCCATTAATTAATTGATGATATAAATTAGGAAGAGATATCCCTTTGACGAGACCCTTGGAAGCATAACTGGATAATAGATAACTAAACCTTCAGTAGCTAAATCATAAATCATAGTAATAAGGGGACAACTTTGTCTGATGGATCTATGGAGCTAAAAGTGTTGATATTTAGAACCATCGATGATGATACAAACCCCACAATCATGAAATAACATATTGATGGTGTGAACAAACTTGGGACCAAACCCTAGATTCTGAAGCATAGCTATGATAAAATGCCACTCAATACACTCATATGATTTCTAAAAATCAATCTTGATAACTAACACCTTTTAGTTATATATTCTAGCCTATTCTGTATACACATTATATTTTCAAACTTTATCAATTAATGATTCTTTCTTTATTGTATGAATCGTTTGAGTCTCAATATCTCTAAGTGTATGCCTTACAGGGTGCACTTGTAAATGGGTGGGCAGACCACTTGATATATAAACAAAATTTTCTTATGTACTTACCTAAGCCTTGCCTTCTCTCTTACACACTCCTCCAATAAATTAACCACCTCACTTAACCCCTTCCTAAGCCTTGACATTTAGCATACATTGTTAGCCTGGGTTGACCCTGTATTTAATTTTTTATAAGCACATTATAGGTATATGTCACCTTTGGCCAACCTAAACCAAGACCTAACATGTTTTTATCAAATAACGATATAGAGTTGAAATGGACTAACCTTGTTGACTAAACTTTCAAAAAGTTTAAGGGTTATATTAAGTTATATACACATCCATTTCCATAATTTAAAGAGAAGAGAAGAATATATTACACATCTACTTATCCACCATTCTACTTGAGGAGCATAGTTTAGGGCTTTAATACTTTATTTGGAGATACAGATCTTATCTTGTGGATAAGTCTTCTGGATGCATAGATAATTTGTTTAGCCTAGATCTTACTTATCCTTATTATCCTTACATACCACAATAACCTCTTATGAAGCACCTTGGCTAAGGGAGAGATTGAGGCACAGAGGGTTCTTACTCAAATGTAAGTATTCCTAAAGTTGTTCCTCCTTTGTAAGATTAGATAAATTTGCATTTTTACTTCTCTCCCATGCATTAGGATTTCCTACACATTCACTTGAGTATAGATCTTCTATGCATGTTTAATTTTTATGTTTATTACCCCCACTTTGTGCCACAAGATTTGCTGAGCACTAGATTAGACTTTAATTTCAGTTACTTTGTGAATATGAAAACATAGGACCTAGCTAGGGTTATTTCATAGTATTTCTTGACTAGAGGTTTTGGAACCCTCTCTAGTTATTTTATTTTAGTAAGAGATCCCTTTGTTAGGTATAGTAGATCCATATTGGTCATGACCCTAAATATCTAATATATCAACAATTGGAAGTGTAAGTAGGATTTATCTTCTCTAAGTTAGGATTGATTAATAGGTCAACTAAATTTTCCTTTGTATACACATTCCATACCTTCCCAAATGTTAATAACATTATCTAGATTATATCTATGTTGAATGAAACTAGTTTTTGTAATTCACATAATTAAGGGAATCAAGTGTTTGATTCTAAGAGCTAATGCTTTAGCTATGATTTTTCAAGAAACATTGAGCAAAGTGATGGGTTTGTCTAGTTGATAATTACCTCAAGGTCCCCTACCTTGGGAATGAATTTGATGTTTCCCTAATTAATGAGATGACCTAAAGAGTTTGTCAAGACATTTTTAGAATATACTCTATGCAGATCAAATCCAACTGTATCCCACAAGGTTTAATAAAATTCATAGGGATAGATATCAATACCTAGGGCTTTATTAGAGGTCATCTAAAAAATAGATTCCTTAAGGGCATTGGCATTGAGAGGTATATCATAAGCAACTCTTTATGATTTCAATAGATTATAGGGGACCATAAAAAGACATTGAGAGAAGGAAACCTCACAACCAATAGATGATAGTTACACCAAAAAAACACCATGGTAATGATGCACAAAGGCTTGGAGGATATTAGGTAATTAGGTAAGCCTTTTTGAAGCACTTATAATGGCTTAAATTTTGTCAACATCTTATTTTGACCAAAGGAGAGCAAAAAATTCCTTGGTAATTTTGTCTCCTACCTTCAACAAATACATCCTAGCTCAAATTTGATATCATATGGCCTTATAATCCTATGTAACTTGGATTTTATGTCTCCACATGACAGCCTAAGTCTATAATGAGTGTTTAAAGGTGTAGTTTCTAATTCCTATGAAACCTTAAGATATTCATAATTTTTAGCATTATGAATGTACTACTTAAAATGAGCCACTTGTTTACCATAGATATAGAGGAAGCAAGTGGTACAGGCTATAACATCAGACCACCACTAAATCAAGCCCATGTCCCCTATGGGTCTGGGATATAGGTTCTAAATCCTGATGATATGCTCAATAGTCTTCTCATGCTTGAGATGGGTAGTGTTGATGTAAAAGTAGGAAACCTTGGGTTTAACTTGAGGATAGGCCATTCTACAAAAAAAAAACAAATGGGATGATAGTCAGATAAGAAGTAGTATAGAACCATAGATATAGGTTGACCATGAACAAGAATGAATAATAAAATATCTTTCTCAAAAAATAGGGCATGGTCAATATGTTTGAAGACTTGATATTATCCTTGATGGAATTTTAACCATGTGAACCATGGATAATTTGACTCTTTCCTTCCATGATGGTTTGGGTTGAAGACCCCAAGTTTATTTTTCATGTAAAACCAAGCTTCATGTTCTCTTACACACCATCTCATGGGAAGGTGACCTTATTTGTCTTTCACATATTCGACCATTTTGAAATCACCACAAATAATCTAATGCACATTTATAATGGAATAATTAAACCATATCTAGAACAAGGTGTATTTCACATCATCATTAGAGTCATATAAGTTGACAAGGGTAATGATGCAATTATCAAACTCAAAAAGAGTCCAAACCACTTGATGGGTGGGGTCATAACCCTAAGAAATGATATTTTAAGATAGATTAGGTGATAATAGGGTGACAAATCCCCCATGACTAGACTCATGATAGGTGGATTGACAAAGGGTATCAGACCAAATAATGTGAGCTACAAATTAAAGCAAAAATATAGAAATTTTGACCTATTACATGCATAAAACTTTTATTTGAGTAAAATGATGACAACTATTACTAACCATATACTTATGACTCAGATAAATGATTCTTATAACATTTAAGGAATAAATTATCATTGGTAAATGTAAAAATTCATATCATTTGCCTCAGAGAGGTTAGATAGGGTTAAAAATCAATTAAAAGTTGAGCCTAGAAGAGAAAATTCTCCAAGATTGAATGGTTTCCTTTTATTTGGCACATAATCTTCATCTGTAGAGGTAGAAGGATTAAATGAGAGATGCATAATATCCTTATAGTTTAGGCTTACAAGCCCTTGATCTAAATTTGAATCTTTCACCATTGAAGGGGGTTGTGACAAAGGAACTATAAGATCAAGAGATGGGGAAGACACAATTGGGTGACCACCTATGGGGACTAGGAGATGAGAGGTGGGGATTTCAATTTTGATGATGTGGGAGTTTTATCAGTAGGGGATGAGGATTTTTCCCCTCTTGAGGGTTAGTATACAAGTAGCTGAGGTCTAACACTACCATGGGAAGAATTATTTTTCCTATTATAAACCATGGTCCACCCACCAAAATGTTAGGGTTTTGAGGGACCAAAGGAGTGGGGACCATTAGAGGATAATCTCTAATCATGTGGTCTAAATACTAGAACCTGAATCAAGTGTTTGAGAGGTTAATATAGAGCACACATTGAGAGAATCAATTATTACCTACTAAAATATCAATAGACTCCTTGAGATATTTAGTGAGGTCTATTTTGACATAGACCCTTCTTTGAGGCTGGGATGTGTTGGTTCCTAGCTTTACACCTCATTAGTCCTAGCTCTATGTGGGTTTTGGAGAGTCAAGCAGAGGATGACAATACCCCAAGGGAGTGTCATTATAGCTGGGGATGCGGGTATTCTCATTAACTCACTAGGATTGGATGATGGATGGAAGGTAGCTTACTACAGATGTGGTTAGCTTCTAGCACCTTTTCACTTTATTTAGGCCAAGGTAAGAGTACCTAGGTTATAGTTTGGAAAGGGGGAAAGGGTTTCAATGAAAGGTTTCCCTTAGGATTGAGAGCACATGTGAAAGTTTAAAAAGGAAAACCACCCTTGCTTAGCCCACCTAGAGAGGTTGTCACATAGGCTAAATAAATATCATGAAGCAGACATAAGCTATGGAAAGTAAAGGTAGATGGTGTAAGGTGGTTGCATATTCCATGATTTCAAAGAATGATCAAAGTAGATGTAATCATATGGAAAAGTCAATGTTATTTTTTTTAAATAACAAGATCAAACACACTTTAGATATGTAAAGTCAATGTGCATCTGAATACAAGGGACATGTAAAATATACAATAAGATAACATCACTTTCATGTAGACCCACTTTAGAATAAGCAGAGAGGGTGAATCTGTGGGGTAGGATACGGTAGGATAGGGTAGGACATGATTTTTTCAATTAATATAAAATAATATGGAGGGTTAATAAATGAGCACAAAGAAATTCACTAAACTACTATATCATCTTCACCAACAAATGCATTGCAAATAAAAAACAAATGAAATGAAATCATGCACAAATAATCCTCCAAGTTTAAAAATCAATACTATAATTAATCCTTTAATAAGTCCTTCTAAATAAATCTATGATCTCAAGACTACCCTTAAAAAGGATATCAACACCCTATTCCCAAATCTCAGATAGAAAGGATTTTATGACCTAGTTATAAAATATAAATGACTACCATAAAGATGAAAACACTAGATAACCAATTTATTAAGCATGTAAATTATATCTCTGCACTTCAACAATAGGAAGAGAATGAAAACCATGAACGTATTTCATTAATCAATTGAATGGAAACTGAATATAATGTGTTCTAAATAACATACAACTTAACACTATGCAAGACAATTCTATAACAAGGCAGACATATCTAATGCTCTCAAAGCTTACCAATGATTTTATATCATAAATCAATTTAGCACCAGAAAGGCTACATAGAGAGAAATCTTCAAGTCTATATCTCTTGACTCAAAATTTAACTAACCATTACAAAGGGATAAACCCCCTTTACTTATACAATTGAGCTAAGCCTAGCATATTCCTAAAGATGCTTAAGCTGGAAAACACTTTCATAGGCTTGGAGTCTATTAAACTTTATAACAAACATGATTCCTCATATAATCTCATGCTCCTGTGATGATTACAAGATTGATCCTTACCTCGATAGAATATTTATAGTTATCTACGTCGAGGAAGATCTCACAAGGGATAAAATAAAACCTTTGTCCACTTTCAAAACAAACAAAAACTATTGGGGATCAACCAACAATGGATTACACTTATGAAAGCAATGAATGCGGAAATAAATCAGATAGATAAGTAACTGAAATGATAAATAGCACAGAACAAGATATACAAGAAAACACCCTGAAAACTTGTATTAAAAACTCTTTACAATAGGAATACAAATGAAGAACTTTGTTCTTCCACACCTCTCTCAGATGCACACAAGATCTCTCACTAGATCTCTATTCCTCAAGAGCTCTCTCTCAAGTACTGTCCTTCAAACATTTACAATGTTCTACTCATACTCAATTACACTCTCATACAATAGCTTAGAAGATCTCTCCTACATATAGAAATAGGAAACTTGAGCATGCTCTTACAACAAACAATTAAGCCTCTTCAACAAGGGCTCTAAAAATAATATTGCTAACAATAGAGACGCGAGCTTGAGTCTACAACTCAAACTCATCATGCAAACACTCGCTTCTGTCCTCGGAAATCGCTTTCTGGACACGCAGGTAACCGACGTCGGTTCCTGCCTGTTCGCCTGTGACCGTCGCCGGCCGACCATACTGCCGACGTCGGTGCCTCTGTAACTGCAACTGACCGACGTCGGTCGCTCCTGACCGATGCCGGCGTCTGTGTAGACCCGAACCTGTTTGTCTATGCTCCTTGGTGAAGCTTTTAGCTCCACACTCCTAACAATCTCCCACTTGGAGATAAACCAGCTGCACCAATACCTGTACAGCAACATCTTCTAGCTCCTCCATCTTCAACTCAATCATGAAGACCAACAGAAGTTGAATGAAGATTCAACTTCTCCTTAGTAACCGGCTTTGTGAGCATATCAGCAGGATTCTTGTCTGTATGGATCTTCTCCAGCTTCAACTCACCATCTTCCAATACCTGCCGTATGAAGTGGTACCTTAGCTGTATGTGCTTGGTTCTAGAATGAAAAGCTGAGTTCTTAGCCAAATGGATTGCACTCTGACTGTCACTATGCAATCTGCAACTCCCATGCTCCCTTCCAAGCTCTTCCATGAACCGTGTCATCCATATCATCTCCTTGCTAGCTTCTGTGGCTGCAATGTATTCTGCTTCTGTAGTTGACAAGGCTACAACCTTCTGCAACTTGGATATCCAACTAACTGCCGTTCCACCTACAGTAAAAACATAACCTGTGGTGCTCCTCCTGCCATCCAAATCCCCTGCCATATCTGAATCTACATAGCCATGTAGAGAAGTATCTGAACCTCCATAGCATAAGTGTCTACTGTTGGTTCCTCTCAGATATCTAAGGATCCATTATACTGCTTTCCAATGTTCCTTTCCTGGATTGGCCATATACCTGCTTACTACTCCCACTGCTTGGGCAATATCCGGTCTAGTACACACCATTGCATACATCAAACTTCCTACCGCGGAAGAATATGGAACCTTGTTCATGTACTCTACCTCATCATGTGAATTGGGACATTGTTCTTTGCTTAACTTAAAATGTCCTGCCAAAGGTGTGCTTACCGGTTTCGCATCCTGCATGTTGAACCGTTTCAACACCTTGTCCACATAATCTTCTTGAGACAATATCAACCTGTGATTTTCTCTGTCTCTCTTAATGCTCATGCCAAGGATTTTCTTAGCTGCTCCCAAATCCTTCATAGCAAACGTTTGAGCTAACTTCACCTTAAGCTCTGAGATATCCTGCATGTGAGACCCTGCAACCAGCATGTCATCTACATACAACAATAGAATAATGTATCTACCATTATCAAATCTCTTAAAATATACACAATGGTCTGATTGACATCTACTGTAGCCATGCTCAGTCATAAACCTGTCAAATTTCAAGTACCATTGCCTTGGAGCTTGCTTGAGGCCATACAAGCTTTTCTTTAACCTGCACACTAGTTTCTCCTTACCCTTGACCTCAAAACCTTCTGGCTGTTCCATGTAAATTTCCTCATCTAAATCTCCATGAAGAAATGTTGTTTTAACATCTAGCTGCTCAAGATGCAAATCCTCAAAAGCAACCAAAGACAATACAACCCTTATAGAAGTCATCTTAACAACCGGAGAAAAAATCTCACCAAAGTCAATACCTGGCTTTTGTGCAAATCCTTTCACAACCAATCTGGCCTTGTATCTCATCTGACCATCCTCACCTTCCTTCAACCTGTAAGTCCACCTGTTCTTCAGTGTTCTCTTACCAGCTGGCAATTCAACCAAATCCCATGTTTGGTTCTCTTTTAAGGACTCCATCTCCTCAACCATGCCATGCTCCCACTTACTCCTGGACTCCACCTGTAAAGCTTCTTCAAAACTTTCTGCTTCTCCACCATCGGTTAGCAATAAATAATATAAAGAAGGAGAATATCTAATTGGAGGCTTACTTACCCTTTCAGACCTCCTGATTGGTGTCTTGGACTCATTTTCAACAATCTGTCCACCCAAATTTTCTGACAGTGACCGACCTCGGCCACCTGTAGACCTGTTACTGGCCGACGCCGATTCTTCCTGGCCGACGCCGGTGCCTGGTCTGCCGACGTCGGTCTCTGTATGACCGACATCGGTTTCTGTGCTGCCGACGCCGATTCCAAACCTGCCGACGTCGGTCTCTGTGTTTTCCTGTAAGTGATTATTTCTTTTTCCCGCGAGCTCATTTTGGACCATAATTTCATCCAACTCATTATTGCTCTGCCCAGCTTGATCTAGCTTCCTTGTCTGATCACTGTACATCACTCTTTCATTGAAAACAACATCACGGCTCCTAATTACCTTGTTAGTTCCTAGATTCCAAAATCTGAAACCAAAATCATCTGAGCCATAGCCTATAAACGTGCACCTCGTAGAATTAGCATCAAGCTTCTTTCTATTTTCCTTATCTATGTGCACAAAGGCTTCACAACCAAAAACTTTGAGATATGAGAGATCAACCTTTTTACCTATCCATGCCTCTTCTGGAATTCCACCATCCAGAGCTGTAGAGGGTCCTCTGTTGATCAGGTACACTGCGGTGTCAACTGCTTCTGCCCAAAACTCTAAGGGCAACCCTGCATGCAATCTCATACATCTTGCACGCTCCATAATAGTCCTGTTCATCCTTTCAGCAATACCATTCTGCTGAGGTGTCCTTGGAACCGTCCTTTGCCTACAGATTCCATTTATATAACAATACAATTTGAACTTAAGACTGTAGAACTCACCGCCATTATCGGATCTCAAGCACTTTAATCTTTTGCCTGTTTCATTCTCAACCATGGCTTTCCATATCTTAAAAGTCTCAAAAACATCAGATTTCTTTTTAATACAGTAGATCCATACCTTTCTTGTGGCGTCATCTATGAATGTAACATAGTACTGTGATCCGCCAATAGAGGCTACATGAGCCGGTCCCCACACGTCTGTGTGAACAAGCTGTAACTTCTGCCTTTTCTTAGTAGACCCAGTCTTTAGAAAACTAACCCTTTTCTGTTTTCCAAACACACAATGCTCACAAAATTCTAGATCCATACTTTTCAAATCTGAAAGCATACCTTTAGACTTAAGGATAGACATCCCCTTCTCACTCATGTGGCCAAGCCTTGAGTGCCACAATTTAGCATCCACATCTGAAGTAGATAAAACTGAAGGAGATTTGTTAGTAATACAATTACACAAATAGAGAGTGCCTTCTCTCTTACCTCTGGCCATAACAAGTGCACCCTTGGTCACTTTCCAAGAATCTGCTGTGAGAGTTACTGTACAACCCTCATCACCTAGCTTACCTGCAGAAATCAGATTTCTCTTCAAACTAGGAACATGTATCACATCCCTCAACACCCATGTGTTGCCATTCTACATCTTTAGCTGCACTTTACCTTTGCCAATAATCTTACAAGGCTCATCATCCCCTAAGTACACTATTCCAAAATCTCCATGGACATAGTCACTGAAATATTCTCTGTTAGGGGTAGCATGGAAAGATGCACCAGAATCTAATACCCAAGATTCTATGTTATTATGCAAAGAGAAAATAAGAGCATCCTGTGTAATACCTGCAACCTTTGTCTCTTCCTTTCCTTTGTGCTGATTGTCCTCCTTAGGCTTTGACCAGCAATCTCTGCTTATGTGCCCCAACTTTCCACAGTTCTAGCATTGTGGCCTTCTGCCATTCCTGGATTTGGATCTGCCTCTTCCCTTAGACTTAGATCTTGATCTCCTCTTGCTCCTTTCTTTTTGCCTTCCTCTGCTCTCGAGATTTAAAGCGTTCCCAGATGTCCCAGATGTCTCTTCTGTGCTTTTCCTGCGAATTTCTTCATTCAAAATAACACTAACCACATCCTCTACTTTTAAAATATTCGAAGCAGAAGTAGTATTAGAAACTGCCATTACCAAGCCATGCCAGCTTTCAGGCAAAGAACATAAAATTAAAAGAGCCTTTATTTCATCTTCAAATACAATATTAATAGAACTTAACTGATTAACAATACCGTGGAAATCATTCAGGTGATTAGAAACAGATCCACCTTCTTGCATATGCAAATTAAATAACTGCTTCATCAAATATACCTTGTTTGAAGTGGAGGGTTTTTCATACAAATTTGCTAACGTGGTCATTAACTCTACCGTAGTTTTTGCCTGTGACAAATTAGATATCACAGTGGAGGCCAGACTCAGTCTTATAGACCCAAGAGCCTTTCTGTCAAGAACTTCCCATTCTTCATCCTCCATGTCCTTGGGCTTCTTTGCTATCCCACCTAACGGTAAGTAAAGATCCTTCTGATACAGATAGTCCTCTATCTGCATTCTCCAGTGCTGATAGTTCTTGCCATTAAACTTTTCCATTCTCAACTTACTTTCCTCTGCCATTGCTTCTCCCACTCAAACAGAAATCCCTGTGAGCAACCTGTAATCCGAACACACTACACAGATCTGAACCACCTGTTAGTGAACCTGAGCTCTGATACCACTTGTTGGGGATCAACCAACAATGGATTACACTTATGAAAGCAATGAATGCAGAAATAAATCAGATAGATAAGTAACTGAAATGATAAATAGCACAGAACAAGATATACAAGAAAACACCCTGAAAACTTGTATTAAAAACTCTTTACAATAGGAATACAAATGAAGAACTTTGTTCTTCCACACCTCTCTCAGATGCACACAAGATCTCTCACTAGATCTCTATTCCTCAAGAGCTCTCTCTCAAGTACTGTCCTTCAAACATTTACAATGTTCTACTCATACTCAATTACACTCTCATACAATAGCTTAGAAGATCTCTCCTACATATAGAAATAGGAAACTTGAGCATGCTCTTACAACAAACAGTTAAGCCTCTTCAACAAGGGCTCTAAAAATAATATTGCTAACAATAGAGACGCGAGCTTGAGTCTACAACTCAAACTCATCATGCAAACACTCGCTTCTGTCCTCGAAAATCGCTTTCTGGACACGCAGGTAACCGACGTCAGTTCCTGCCTGTTCGCCTGTGACCGTCGCCGGCCGACCATACTGCCGATGTCGGCACCTCTGTAACTGCAACTGACCGACGTCGGTCGCTCCTGACCGACGCCGGCGTCTGTGTAGACCCAAACCTATTTGTCTATGCTCCTTGGTGAAGCTTTTAGCTCCACACTCCTAACAAAAACATCCCTTTTTATCCACATGAATATACAAAAACTAACTGAAAGGCACGTGCCACTAACACACGAAGTACAATGGTTTCCTAGGAGGAAATGAGAAGAAATAATAAGGGAGGAAAAAGAAGAAAGAAGTGATGTTAGCTTATAAAAATCAAAATATATTTTTATACTCCAGAGTCAATCTGGATGACATAATCTTTTTCCAACTTTTTCTTATACCTTCTATATCCTTCCAGCATAGGATCGAGATTCCATTAGTCTAGGCCTACTTGATATTTGAATTTTACTTGGTATTGTTCAAGCCAGGTGGCAATATTTTGAAGCATGTTTTGCTTTCATTTGATGAGCTCCTTAAGTTGGTCACAAGACTTCTCAAGTGACACCAACTAATTTATTTTTTCAGCATCAAAGTACTCCTATGGTGCATCAATGAGGCTTTTCATAGTAGTGCATATTATTTCTTCCTCCAAATCACTTGCACCATCAAGGCTTACCACCTTCCTATGTGTATCATCTATCTCTCTTATTACAGTATTGAGGGACTACTCTTCTCCTTTCAATTCGAAGCTTCCATCTTTGACCATCATCAATCGATGCTTGATGGCTAGTTAACATTCTCAGGGCTTCTTTTTCATTGGGACTAATGATACTTTCTACTATCAAAGTTTATATGCCCATTTTGCAAATATCATCCATTTTATGATGGAATTCTTCCCACTTCTTATTGTTTGTCTCATAAATAAAAATTTGTGCATCACAATTCCTCTTATTATCCACTACATTATTCAAGTATTTCAATGCTGAGTGGACTACTTCTTTGGCCCTAGTCTATAAATCCTCTTTCCATTTTTGTGTTGCCCTTCCTCTAGATTTTAAGTCATTAATTCGACCAAAATCAAATGACTAATAAAAAAATAGGCTAATTTAGAGAAATACTTGTAGTTAGAGCTACTACATTAGGCTCACTCAGTAACTCTTACAAGTATTGAATCATAGCCTGATTTTGTGCCTTTAATTCCTCCATGGTGGCTTTGTCCTTATCTATGCAATGAGCCACCATGTTTAACAAAACTTGTGAGCTGTGCTTTATCACATTCCTTGATGGTTCCCCTAGTTTTTAGCTATAAATAGTGTAACTCTCAAGGGGAGCATCTTGCTTTAAATGACCTTGTGGGGGATGGCTATCTCCATACTTATGTCTCCTGTATTAGTGAATGTGGTTTTGGAGTGTGTCATGGCCTTTTTGGGTGGTTTGGCCTTATACTCTTGAGTGATCTTTACTACATCAATTTCCCCAATTTTTCTCATGACGTCCTTTTTTTTTTTTGACCTACTCCTTGATCTAGAGAAGGGATCTAGTCTAAAATCCCATTGATGTAGTAGACATTGATGCAAGCCTTGAGATAGTGAAAGGTAGTGTCATCGGAGTACCTAGTGTAATAAGTGCCATAGGAAGGGGTTGTGGACTCAACACAAATTGTTAAATTTCTTCATCACTTTCCAACTCCCTGCCATCTTTGTTTCTTTTGGGTCCTCTTTCAAGGTTTGGCTCTACTTGCTCCAATACTTCCAAATCCAGCCTGAATTTGTGAGACTCCTCAAGTAATTTCTCAAGGGGGCTCCCTCATACCATGAATTGACTGGAATGTTTTACAACCACTTCACCTTATTTATTCACCTAATACTTAGGTAAAGATGAGGCTACGATGGATTCCTTATTGCCTTCAGGTAATTTTTCACCAATCATGGCCTATGGACCTTTATTCTGGATTGGATCATGAACTTTGATGTGAGGAAGGAGACTTCAAGGTACTTCAATTAAGGAAACACTACCTCAAGTACCCTCCTCAACACCTTTATTAGATTGGTTGAATTCTTTACTTATCTATATATGGGTAGGGGTACCCATTTATGAGTTTTCTCCCCCACCTTCTTCTGTACTTGCCTTCTCCTCTAGTTTTGAACTTGACACCTTTGGAGGGGAAGGACAATTGGTGATACTTATGGAGTTGCTTGTGGGCCTTATTATTTATCCACCACTTCAGGATCAATGGTGACTTGAATATTATGCTCTAGCTCCACCTTAGCTTTCTCATTAGATTTATTCATTTATTCAACTTTATAAACTTTTTTTATCCCTCAACTTCACCTTGATTATCTTGGATTGGTGGTTGGGTGATGACATTTTCAACAAATATTTATGTGTCTGTTGAGATTGTTTCTTTTTCTTGAGGGGCCTGAACTTGAGTGGTTGCCTTAACCCCAATTATCAAAACATCTTCAAAATAAAGAGGATCACTTTATGCCAAAATTTCTTCCTCATTACCCTTACCTTTCACTCCTAAAGGACCCTCTTCTATAAATAAACTAACCATTGGGATCTTTACTAGGGTCTAGGGTCTTTCCCTCAATCTTCTCTACCCAATTTTCACTTGTGGAGGAGTGAATGTTTGTTGTTTCTTCATAACCTTATCAATGGGCCTATTTTCATCTAAGTCTTCTTATTCACTCATATCTCTTAACCTTTGAGCATATGAGGATTGATCTTCTTTTATTTTCAAGGGAATTTCCTTAGAAGGTAGGTCCGTGAATATAACCTCCTTCCTTTTCTTAAGACTCCCAACTAGAGGCTACAAAGCCCTCTTGACTCTTTTTTGGTTGAGTTACTCTACCTCTTATTCACCTTATATCTTCCTTAAGTAAGTCATTTTAGGAAGGATAATTGTTGGCTATTGTGCTAGTGGAGCCATGGGTGAAGTAAGTGGAACAACAGCTAGACTGACTACTGAGATGACTGTCAGGATGGCTGGTACTATTGGGGCTCCCTCTGATGTAATGGATATTGGGGTGGCATTACACAATGTAACCTCCTTAGTGGTGATATTATCCCAATTTTTAGCCAAACTTGTTAACTTTGAGAAAGATAGTCCCTCCTTAGACTATGATGCGTATATGGACTCCACATCAATTGGTTTGGTGAAGTCAATATCACTTGCTTTTTCCTTTGCCCCTCACCACTGGTGGTAGATCTAAAAGAACACGACTATAAACTAGGAGGAAACCCTTTAACTCTTTAACTTGTTTGAGTTATCAAAGGGCAAGGGTGTTATAGGCATTAAAATCAACCCCATGTTCCTTAAACCATCTAAAGATTCTTCTCATGATCACTATGACCCTCCATGGTATGGAATCATTTTAATTAGTAGTGAAGTCCACCTATGAGATTGCTCAGGTTTAAATATTAGACTTACTATAAAATGTATATAATGTCTTCTTATCATCATCCATATCCTTTGGGATGGGATCAATGTTATAAGTGATGACTTCTTACACTATTAGCCTTATAAATTCTAGTTTTTAATGTCTTTCTTAGCAGTGCAAGTAGACCAGATGTCCTCATAATGTGATTGATGTAGAATCACACTTGTTTCTATGTTCACCCACCATATGATATCATAGTTTAGCCTGGGTGGCATCTTGCCAATCACATATTGTCCCATTTCTTGCTCTAATCCCTTAGCCCTAGTAATATAAGGGCATGAATAATGTCCAATTTTAACTAGAAATTTGAAGGGATTGTTCACCTTAATTGCCACTATCATTTCATGTGGGGGCACTATTTATCAGCTCAACTCCATCACTTCTAGTTGACCATCCAAGTATCTTGGTAGCTTATATGGAGAACCCAAGAAGCCACTTACTCTGATATAAGTGAACGTTCTAAATTAAATATATGAGGTATCATACTTATCAATTATTTCTTTGGCCACTTTAGACATCCTATTGAGGCTTCTCAGAGGATAGAAGACACTCATCATAGTATTGAAGAAACAATTATAAAGTTTTCAAAAGTTTTTTCTAAAGCCATACAAATTTATTTCTAGATAAGTCTCATAAATCCTCATTCCACTGGGATTCCTCATGAGCCCATGGAATGTCCTATTATGAACCAGGCTATGCATTAGGTAGGAGGACATGTAGAATGTAGTTATGAACTCCTTCATTGAGTGGATTACAACCTAAAGCTACATCATCTACTTATGTAGGTTTTCACTTAAGATGTTGTCCCAATATAACTTATTTTATTACTCTAATGCATTGATTAAAATTATGAACATCCAAGGCTCAAACTTCTCTGTGGTGGGCATCCCATAAATTTTGGATACCATGGTAATCACGTACTAGGGAAATTCCTTGAATTCTACTAGTTTCAAGTCCTTAGTCATTATTTACGCATTTTGCCTTTGCTTGACCAACCAGTAGGAGTTGATAATGTCCCATATCATTTTATCATTCTTGTTTACATACTCCTAGAATTCCTCCAAGGAAAGTACGATACGTTTAGGCTAGGGAGGAGTCCCAAGCATGGTGATGAGGACCAAAGTAGTGAAAGAGTAGACAACTGATTGAATTCCATCAACAATAGTCCTTGTATCTATTTGATATACTCTAACACATGCAAGTATTATTTCCAGGTATGGGGCAGCCAAGGGAAATGTTGTTGTATGGGCAATATAACTCATGCCAAGATTTGAGATTACTGATAGAGGGTTTGGTTACTATAAGGCATTTAATAAATCTTCAAAGTCCAACCCTTGAACATATGTATCCTTGATTTCATCAAGATTAAAAATGATGTTTCTTTTCATAGATGTTGAAGAAAATACCATTATTTCCTAGATTTTTGGTGCAATACTTTAAACTTGAACAAATTCTTCACTCTAATCACCCTCAAAATACCTTAAAATCCCCTCAAAGGACATAATAAAAGGAGCTAGAAGAATAATTACTAATAATTTTGAGTTCTATATGCAATTAAAGCTAAAAATCTTTGAATATTTTTTTGTGACCACTTGCTAGACAGAGAACTATCATGCTACATATAGCTAGGGCACACAAATAGCTCAAAGATGTAAGTAAAAGCTCTGAATTCAAAAGGTAAACATGAATGAAGGAAAATGTCTTAGTTATAATCCTTTAAATTTCAAATTAGGGTTTCCATTAATTCTTTGAAACATAATGGATATTTACCAACTACCCCCTTTAATCATTTGAGCTTATTTTAAAAAAAGAAGGAGAAGGTGCAAATGTTTCCTTCATGTTGGGAAGTGCTCCTTGCAACATGTGGATCCATACAAGAAAACTTTACATTATAATGATTTTCAAGCCTTTGGAGACTTTTGCACTTATTCACTTATTATCTCTTTTGGTACAATAGTGCAATATGTTATGAGATACCCATGGGATCTGAGAATGCCACGTGTTATTATTTTACTTTACAAATCTGGGCATTTGGGCCTTGGAGACTTTTTGAACCTTGCCTACCAAAAGGTAAGTGAGGAAATAGTTAAAAATGGTCTAGAGCCTATAAAACCTTAAGGATTTATCTCTAACTTAGATGCTAGCTCAAACTCTTGACCAACGTTTTACCTTTTCACCATCCTTTTGATCATTGAAAATGCACTCATTACTTGTAAAATAAAATGAACAAGTCATTACCTTGTAAATTTGATGAATTTGACTTGAGCATTTTCAAGAGATAAATTCTTAGGAGTCCCTCAATATAACCACATGTCTTTCATTCAGCTCATTGGGCAATTGTTCACCTCATTCACCAAAACATGTTAAAGATGCAACACGACAATTTCATCCAAGGCCCCAGAACTTTTCTCCTTCGAGCACAAGGCAAAAATTCAATGTATAAAAAGAGACTTGGATATAGTTTTATATTTTCATATTGAATCTTCCCACCATGAAACCTATTAGTTCAAATTATAGAATGAGCGTTAAAGCATTATTAGGACACAGGTTCACATGGCTCTCACAAAACATGAAAAATAAACAAAATAACCCATAGGGAAATAATTAATTGGTGTAGATTTGGGCTCTAACATCATCTTTCACTCTAGGATGTGTACCCCTAGTGGATACATAGAGAACATCAAACCAAATGCCTATCCATTGGTCCATAGAGGCAAAGAGTTTGCAACAAAGTCAAGGAAAACACACCATGGGTGAACAAGGTTATAATAAGGCATCTGAAGACAACAAGGAAATAAAAGTAAAAAACACAAGCTATATAGACACAACCCTAAAATTGGAAATAAAACACAAAGGGACTATACAACATGTACAAATTTAAATAGGCTAGCATGGACTTAATCCAAAATGTGCTTGAGGTGTCTATCATTAATTGGTAGTTCTAAGATTTCTCCATCAAGATCTCTAAGATAAAATCTATGGTTCCTTATTTAATAGCTAATAGTGTAGGGACCCATCCATATGGAATCAAATTTACCATGTTTTCCCTTATCTTCATGTCTGCTATCCTAGAGGAGGACCAGATCACCAATTTGTAAAGCTCTCAGGGTGACCTTTCTATCAAAAATATTTTTGAGCCTTTCCTTGAACTTTAAGTGCTTTTCATGAGTTTGTCAATGAGATTCATCAAGCTCTACAATATGGTTGATTATTTCCTTATAGTGGTTTACTTATTCATCCTCGGTTATCTATTGCATAAATTGGTAAGTAGGTAATTGTTGATTAAGGGGTAAAGAAACTTGAACTCCATAAACAAGCTCAAAGGGGATCCTTCCAGTAGACCTTTTAGGAGTCAACCTATCCACCTAGATATAAAACTTAAATTGCTCATCCCATTTCCTTTTTTTGTCATCCAGAGTCTTAATAATCTTCAACAAATTCTTGTTACTAGACTCAAACTGCACATTTCCTTATGGATTGTGATTAGAGGCATATGCTAGATTAATCCCATAGTCTTCACACAATGAAACTAATTATTTTGCTCTAAATCACATGGCATTATTATATATAATTCTTACTAGCACTCCAAACTAACAAATCACATTATTTAAAAGTAAATCAATGACTACCTAGTTGGTTGATTTTTTGGTAGGGATTGATTCAACCCATTATATGAAGTAATTAGTGGCCACTAAGATCCACTTATGGCCATCACTTAAAGCATCTAATATTTCACCCATGAATTCCATTCTCCACTGCCTGAAATGTCCCTTAATAGAAATTGGTTTTAGGGGAAGTGATTTGGATGCTTTCGTTTTCCCAGAGAATCATTGGTACTCTTCACATTTCCTTACCATAGTAGCAACATCTTTTAATAGAGTGGGACACCAATAACCATCCCTTAGAATCTTGTGTGTAGTGACGTTGGGAGAAAAGTGACCAACACACACACCACTATGGAACTTTATAACTAATTAAAAAATCTCATGTTACACTAATCACCTCAAGAAGACACCATCTAGGTTCTTTCAAGCTAGATCATCCTATAATAGAAGATACTTTTGGGATATTAACTTCAAGGTCCTCCTTTGATTTTTTTCTAAGTGGGGAGGAAAATTTAGAGTCTTCAAATAATAGACTATATATTTGTACCATGGAGATTTTTTGTACTTGGATACAGGACTATCAACAACCCCTTCTATATTATTCACCTTTACAGCCTATAATATGGCTCTAATCATCAACTTGGGTAGACCCATACCTCTAACCAACTTAGTTTTTTGTATCTCCAGGTCATATTCTTGAATTTTATTGACCCATCATCATCTTTTATCACTGGTTTAATTATGAGTTAATATGTCCTTCACCATAGAGTGAGGAACATAGGCCACGATCTTTAAACTCAGAATGTAGGATCTAAACTATTTGATAGATTTTAAGAGAGCAAAGGCTTTTTTTTCCATTATGGTATAGTTTAGCTCAAATCCCTATAATGCCTTGTTGAAAAATATAATTCACTATTCATGACCTTCATCATTCTTTTGTAGCATCATTGTAGTAATAGTATATTTAGATGCAAATAAAAATATCTAGAAATATTTTCTATAGTTAGGATTGGCAAGCATTGGGGTAGTTTTCAAAGCTACCTTGATGTCTTGGAATGATTTGGTAGCCTTTTCATCCCACTTTATAGTTTGATCCTTTTTTAACATTGAAGTAATGGGAAGAGTAATCTCTATAAAATTGGAAACAAACCTTCTAAAAAATTTAATCTACCCAAAGAAAGATTGAATACCTTTCTTGGTCTATGCAATGGGTACCTTGTCAATGACTTCTACCCTTTGAGGTTATATCATCACACCTTGTTTAGACATAATGTACCCAAGTAGTTTTGCCTTCTATATTCAAAAGTGTCACTTCTTAAGATTGAGGGAGATTCCAAACTCCTTGCATCTGATAAGCATCGACTCTAAGTTCCCTAAGTGATCATCCCTTTTCTTGGAGTATACTATAATGCAATCATAATATACCATAATGAATTGGTTGATTAACCTAGTGAAGGCTACATCCATTGCTCTCCAGAAGGTGGTACCTACATTCATTAGGCCAAAAGGCATTTGGATATACACATAGGTGCCCCATGGGGTAGTGAAAGTAGTCTTAGACCTTTCAAACTCCTTCACTACTACTGTAGCCATAAAATCCATCCATATTTGATAACACCTTAGAATAAATAGCATCTTGAAGCATGTATCCATATTAATTATTAAATGGATAGTTATCCTTCAGTGAAGCCTTGTTTAAATTTTGAAAATCAACACAGAGCTAGATATCTCCATTTTTCTTTCTTATAGGGACTAGATTGGCCACCCACAATGAATACCTGATGGGTTGAATGATCTCACCATCCATTAATTTCTTCAGTTCCTCTTACATCTTGGTGGACAAGATGGGATTAATACGCCACTATTTTTGGTAGAATGGTTTTATACCAGGCTCAAGGGTGATAACATACCCTATAGGCTTTCACCTCTGAATATGACCATGTTAAATGGTCTTAGTACTTAATTAAAATATTGATAAATTTTTCCTTATCTTTCTTGCTCAAGTGAGCCAAGCCATATTTTCTTTGAATTATTCTGAGTCCTAATATTAATCTCATTTACATCCTTTGAAATAAAAATAAATCTAGATTTAATTCTATTAGATTCATCAAAGGATGATTTAAGACTAACCAATCCTCTAGGGATAATATTATTCTTCAAATGGATAAAAAAATTTCCATATAAGGTTTCTTTTCCATCACATACCTATACCATGGAGTCTAGATCTGCAATGGTTCCTTCAAACTCATCTGTATAACATAAAAACCTTTTTATTTGATCATCATCATTAAAGACTTGTCAATGATCAATGTTGTTTGGGATAGAATGCCTTATTAGTACATATACCTCATATTCACAAGAGGGATCTCTATTTTCAACTTTAAACTCTACAACCCTCTTTGTAAGTATATCTACCACCTAATTAAAATCTTGAGCATGATATTTGATGTTCAGAGTGTCAAACCATTCCAAGCAGTCCCATATATCATTCTGGTACTGATTTAGTCTCTTTTATTTTATAGTGTAAATAGCTCAGACCTACTTCACCACTACTATTGAATCATCCTTGACTTGTAACTTTTTAAGTCCATATCCGTGGACAATCCAAAGGCTAATCAGGAGTGCTTCATACTCTGTAATATTATTTGTGCACTCAAAGGATAATTGGAAGGAGTATCTGTAAGCTTGGCCATTAGGGGCATATAATACAACCCCTTCTCCATTTCCAATGTTTGAACATGCTCCATCAAAATTCATAGTCTAGATGGAGTCTTCATCCATAATACGAAATTTAGGAGGTAATTCCTCATACTCAATACTCTCCACAAAATTACATGTGTTCGTATCCACATATAACACTTCATTCAACTGATATTTAGGATCTTCCAAGAAATGAAGCATGTTTTAATCCTAATTTAGGTGAACCATCTTCCCACCCAAAGGTATAGTGGCATAGGATAAATCCATCTAAACACTATGCCCAATACTAGCAGCCCATTTTCTCGATAGTAACATACCCCATTTTAGTAGATAGTCTACAACAATATCCATACTCAAGAATTTACCAAGGTATTGTGTGAGATATACCACCAATCCTTTAACCATGCCAACAATAGGTAATTCTCTAGAATCCATGGTGAGGCATCATCTATATATTGTAATTATTCTTATACAGAGTTCATTAAGAATAGCTAGTGGCATAATGTTACAAGATGCATTGGAGTCAAACATGTAGTTATGGACAATTAAACCATTAATCATCAGGGTGGTATAGAATGGGTTGACATCCCTCTAACTCTCTACCAATGTTGTTCCTAAATATACTTCTAAGTGATGTTTAGGGGATTCTGAGGTGTTCTCACTTTCCATAGGGGAATTGGGAGAAGGCTTAGCTTCAACAATCTCATTGGTATTAATTTTTTTAGTGAATCCCAAATATTCAAAGGATCTTCTACTATACGTTGGAATTATGAGAAATTCCATAAAGGGTACTATGACTTTTAGTTAGATCAATACATGGTCCATGTCATAGACACTGTATTTAGGCAAAGGAGTGTTAACAGGTAGACTTGTGATACTTTCATTTAGGATACACTCCTTAAGAGTTAGGGGAAAGAAGTAGAATAACTAGCATTTTTATCTTCACTCTTTAAGGGAGGCTTTCGGGGTCATCCTTATTGGGAATACTAGATAACAGGGGAGTTCTATTCTTAGATTGGGTACCTTTTGGGTTAGCATTGTAAGGTTTAAAACTAGGCTTAGTAGAATTTGGGACCTACTTACTATTTTTGGTCTCTTTCACTTTTGTCTCTACTTTAGGGTAAAAAAATTATTTATCCTTCAAAGGGTATTTTGATATTTACTTCTCAAATTGTACTCCTTCTCTTGGGTAATTACTATGTGGATCATCAATTATCAGTTATTAATTGATGGAGGTGAATCTCCATATTTATCTTTCATCATTGATCTCAGAAACTCAAAATCATGAATAGACAATTCATATGCATGCATCATATCTATCTCCTAGATGAAATATGGGGTTCCGACCCTTACCTTTTCAAATGATCTCCAAAAGGATTGAGAAGTAGTAGTTCTCATCAGATCTATATATGGAGAGGCAACTATCACATTTGGTTCATTAATTTGGAAATTAAAACGTTCATAGGTTGGAGTATCTTCATAATCAAGAACAATTAAAGCACTCACATCTTCCTCTTAGAAGGTGTAACTTTCCATCTCTTGGAATTTAATAATATAAATGTCATCTTCATCAGATGCAGATTCAAATCCTTCTACACCTTGACCATGACTATCAACTATATTACATGGAAGATGAGTAAAGAAGCACTTGTCACACCAATTGATATCAAGGTTGATTGTATTGACCTTTTCAGCTAAAGGATCTAGTACTTCCCTTCAACTTCCCCAGTTCTGGTTTCTCTCATGCTTTTCATCCCTTGTAAGCCCCTTTCCTTTGTCATTATTCCTACCTTGGAAAGCTTTCCAACCTTAACCCTGGTCCCTGGGATGATTTCTTTCCTCTTTCTTATGATCCCTCCTATCATCATGGTTAGAAGAACCTTGAGATAGCCCCTTTTCTACTTTCACCAATTTGTAAGAAAATTATTTCACAAAAATAACTAGAGTTTTAAAAATTTCCTACAGATCTACATTCTTATGGGAAGCATGAGGCTTTTTTGGATTCACTAGTTTGACATCATCCCTCTTGTTTAAAGTTTTACCCACAACTTTGATATTATTCTTTCTTTGGATAGCTAAATTAAAGGTCATCCTCAGATTTGTGGGAGCTTTGTCTTAGAGATAATAGGTTACCTTTTTATCAAATGCATCACAATATTTGATCAAATTAGTAGCACCATTGTGTCTAATGTCCTCTGGCATCCTTCTCAATACCTTACTGAATCTAGAATTCAAATCCTTAATATAATCATTAGGATTTTTCTTGAGGTTTTCAAATTCAACAAGAAAGAATCTAGGATCAATGCTATCACCAAATTGCATCTTAAATGCATCAATCATGGCTTGTCATATGTATATGTATCCACTAGGGAGGCATTTAAACCACTGTTGAGACTCTTTTCTAGTGTTTTCACAAAGATCTTTATGCACACATCTTCTATATCAATTTCATATTCTTCAATGACATTCAAGAAAGCTTTTAAATGTTGTTCTCTAGATACAGCATTATTTCATTGAAATTTATGCAATATATTTCTAACTTTAATGAGAAATTTATTATGGAAACCAAGCATACAAGTAAAGTTGATAGGTCTAAACATTGGGATCACAAATGGTCTATGTCTATTACCCAAACCTTGATCTTCTTCTCCACTATTGTCACTAGCTACATCAAAGCTCCTTCTTCATTGATCACAGTATCCAATCTCTAAATATAAAGATGAATATGAACTATGGGGTAGCTATGAATGAATACTATGATGAGGACTTACAAGAGGAGAAATAGAATAATGTCTTAATGGCCTTGCAAGAGGAGAAAAACTTTTTGTGGAGAAGGAGCTTGACTTGCAGGGAGCTCAAATTTCTCTAAAGTGTTTTGATATCCTTCAACTAGAGGGATATTTAGGAAAAAGGAGTTAAATAAAATGGGGGACAAATTTTTCATGTATTACTTGATTAATTGATTTTTTGCCTACAATAGGCTTCCACACTTGTCTCCTTCTAGATGGATCTTTTAACTTAAGGACAATCTTTTTAGATGGATTTTTTTGAATGGAAGACCCAATACCCTCTAGATTTTTATATTTAAATAAAAATCTTCAATACATAGAAGAGTACATATAATAGGCATTGATATTTAAACTTTTATTATAATAGAGTCACCACTCGAAGCAAAACCTTCTAGACTAGAACAAATAGAAATTGATAGAATGAAAACTTTCAAATACTAAAAAATAATTCTAAGAACATTTAAAAACTTATTAAAGCATAGGGGTGAACATACTAATTAGAGTTAAGGTGCCAATCTATTGTTGACAGCATAACAAACTCTAGATTCATGGCAACAAGTTCTTAGTCCCCAATAATGGCACCAAAAAATCTATTGGTTCCCATCTTGACACCTCACTGGTCCTAGCTCTATGCAAGTTTTGGAGTGGCAAGAAAAGGATGAGAATACCCCAAGGGAGTGTCATTATAGTTAGGTAAGGGGTTGCTATTATCAACTCACTAGGATTGGATGGTAGTTGGAAGGTAGCTTACTGCAAATGTGGTTATCTTCTTACATCTTTTAGATCTACCTAAGCCAAGGTGAGAGTACCTAAGGTATAGTTTGGAAAGGGGGAAAGGGTTCTCAATGAAGGGTTTACCTCAAGATTGATAGCACATGTGAAATTTTGAAGAGAACATAACCACCCTTTCTTAGCCTAATTTAAGGGGTTGTCACATAGGCTAAACAAATGTGATGAAGCAAACACAAGCTATAGAAAGTAAAGGTAGATGGTGGAAGGTGGTTACAACTTCCATGATTTCAAAGAATGATAAAATTAAATGTAGGTGGATGGAAAAGACAACATTAATTCTTTAGAATAATAATCTCAAACACACTTTAGATAAGGTAGGGTGCATTTGAGTGCAAGCGACATGTAAAATATGTAATGGGATAACATCACTTGCATATAGACCCACTTAATAATAATAAAAAGAGGGTGAATATATGGGTTAGGATAGGGTAGAACAATATTTTTTTAACAATATAAAATAATGTGGAGGTTTAATGAATGAGCACAAAGAAATTCACTAAACTGCTATATCATATTCACCAACAAATACATTGTAGATCAAAAATAAATGAAATGAAATCGTGCACAAATGATCCTCAAAGTCTAAAAATAAATACTAAAAATAATCCTTCAATAATTCATTCCAACTAAATCTGTGAGCCCATGACTACCCTTAAAAAGGCTATCAACACCTTATTCCTAAATCTCAAAGCAGAAAGGATTTTACAACCTAGATATAAACTCTCAATGACTATCGTAAAGATGAATACACTAGATAACCAATCTACTAAGCACATAAAATAGATATTTTCACTTAAAAAATAGGAAGAGAATGAAAACCATAAATAAATTTCATTAATCAATTGAATGGAAACTGAATACAATGTGTTTTGAGTAATATATAGCCTAACACTATGCAAGATAATTCTGTAATAAGGGAGACATATCTAATGCTCTCAAATCTTGCCAATGATTTTATGGCAGAAATCAATTTAGCACTAGAAAGACTACATAAAGAGAACTCTTTAAGAATATAACTCTTGACTCAAAATTTAATTGACCATTGTAAGGGGATAGATCCCCTTTACTTATATAATTAAGCTAAGCCTAGCATATTCCTAAAGATGCTCCAACTGAAAAACACTTTCATGGGCCTGGAGTCTATTAAAATTTGTAATAAACATGATTCCTCAGATATGATCATGCTCCTATGATGATTTTAAGATTGATCCTCTACCTTGGTATAATATTTCTAGTTATCTACATGGAGTAAGATCTCACAAGGGATAAAATAGAACCTTTATCCACTTGCACAACAAATAAAAACATCCCTTTTTATCCACATTAATATATAAAAACTAACTGAAAGGGATGTGCCACTAATTAGCTAAGTACAATGGTTTCCTAATGGTAAATGAGAATAAATAATAAGGGAGGGAAGAGAATAAATAAATGGTGTCACCTCATAAAAACCAAAATATTTGGTTATACTCTGAAGTTGCTCTAGATGATGAAATCTTTTTCCAATTTATCCCCATACCTTATATATCCTTCTAGCATAGGATAAATATTCCATTGGTCTAAACCTACTTGATATTTAAATTTTATTTGGTATTCTTCAAGCTAGGCAACAATCTTTTAAAGCATGGTTTTCTCTCATCCGATGAGCTCCTTAAGCTGGTCACCAAAATTCTCAAGTGACACCAACTACTTTATTTTGTTAGCATAAAAGGACTCTTATGGTGCATCAATGAGGCTTTTTCGAGAAGTGCATATTATTTCTTTATCTAAATCACTTACACCACCAAGGGTTACCATCTTCCTAAGTACAACATCTATCTCTCTTGTTGCAGTCATGAGAGACTGTTATTCTCATTTTGAGTCAAAGATGCCATTTTTGAGCATCACTAATTGATGCTTGATGTCAAATTGACATTCTTTGGGCTTATAGTAATCATTAGGAGCAATAATCCTTTCTACTATCATATTATCTATTATCACTTATATTTTTACCTTTTTCGGAGATGTCTCAATTCTTCTCATCCAAGTGGCACAATTGAAACACCTCTAGGTTGTGGATATCCTAAGAATGACGTGAATCTCTACATAGGGATGGCTCCCTTGATGTACCACTTGTATAACACTAATATACCTATGCTTGTGAGGGAAAAGGGAGATAAAATTAAAAGTAAACTATCCTCAGGGAGCTGATACACCAAAATAGTTGATGACTACCAACTAGCTATATGTTACACATGAGAACAAGGGACTAACCAAACATACACTTTTCCAATCTACACCTTCTCATACCAATATTTCATCATGAGTTTATGGTGAATGTTTAGGCTATGAGGAATATACAAGAGGCCTTGAATGGCACAAGTGAATAGACTAACTCACTCAACCTTAACACTTCCTAGAACACTGTAGATGATCTACAAGAAGAAGCTTTCCAACTACAAATAGGTGAGATAATGAGACAAAATGCTAAGGAAAAAAGACTCATCACTAAGAAAGATCAATCATCCAAGTAAAACACACTATGAATAGTCATGGAAGAGGTAAAAATTAGTATTCTTTATTGATCTATGGCATGAAAATGAGCAGGTCTTCATCATACTCAAGTGAAGCATTGTTTACAAAGGCAAAAATGGTTAGTTTTTATAGAGCTTGAGAGAGAGAGGAGAAAAAATAAGTCCAAATGTCACAAGGAAACTTGTCATGATGAGAGAATGAGTTAATTATGCATGAAAAGAGGGTATGAAATGAACCATGCAAGGTCAGAAGAGACAAGCGGTTATCTAAGTCATGAAACTTATGAAAAGTGGCATGAAATTCCTTTTGTTAGCTTAGAAAATTACCTTCATGATTCACCCCTATTTGAATATCCCAAAACTAACTAGTAATAGGTATAATGATTGGAATGAGAGGAAAGGATTTCATACATTCCTCTCTATGCATTGCTTGTAGTCTTGGTCATCTGAAATCTTCTCAAACTGAGTTATCACCATTTGCAGTCAAAATAACTCTTATTTCATACACCCTACACACTTGGCCTCCAAAAAGGCATAAATTTTCCATTAAAATTCATAAAATAGATTTAATTACATGTTTCAAGACCATTTATGGCCTTAGAGGCATTAATCAACCTTAAAAAGGCTCTTGGTGTTTTCACACTTCTCACCATCTTGCTCACTATGCTAGTTTTTATTGGATAAGATGAGAGATATTGTTTGAACAATTAGGAATTTTTTAAATTCATTAAATTGACATGGATATTTATATTAAGTCGTAAGCTTCCTTTCAAAGTTTATTTCATCTCTTGAAACCTCTTAGAACCTATAAAATGCATAAAATAGTCGAAGGAAGTAGTTATACACCTTGTCTGTATATATTTTTTACAAATAAACCTAATGGTAGGAATAATTACTAAGTATTATACAACATACAATCATCATTCTAGATAATATATGCCATTTGGGTAGCTTACCACCCTCATCTTCCCAATCAGGTCTTTATCCAAGGGTCTGTAAAGGTTTTGAGTACTTTAGGCTCTTAAGGTTTGTTTGTGAAAATTTGACATTGAAGTTGTGAATAAATTACACTAGAGAATATTTTAATGCCTTCATAAAATTTCCCAAACTCCTTATATCCCCATGCACAACCTCTAGGAATATGTAAGCATCTAAACTTCTCCTATTGAGTTTGTCTTCTCCATTCCCTATAGACTTGAAGTTGTCTTAAGCCAAACATAGATTTTTTGTGATTCCCCTACATCCCAATAGATTTAACATGTATTAAATTAACTCATAAACATGACATGTTCCATTTTAATTTTCATCTCATAATACAATTGGAAGTGACCTTCCATTTGACCTCTAGGCCTAAACCTTGCCTACTAGACCTGACTGCAACTCTTATGGGTTTGGATCACCTATTGAGATTCACCCTTATATGATATATTTATTAGGTGTATTACAAATTCTCACACCTTTTTGAAGGGTATCTTTATATTTTGGTCTCATCTTTTACCTTATTCTCTAAAACCTACTAGTTTTGTTCACAAGGGAGTGCCCTTTATTTGAAACAAAAAAAGGGAACTTACCATATTTTATTAGGAAAACTAAATGTTGGAGGTGTTTCTAATAGTTTTATATATCTTATACACAAAATTTAAACCTTTTTTCCCAATATTAGATCATCCAAAAGCATTAAAAACAAAAATAGACTATGGGGAAAACATTATGTGTAGGCTTCTACTGTGTGAAATGTATAATGCATCATTAGAACCTTCTCCCTGCTCTATCTCCACTATGATCATATTATGAGCCTATTATTATTATTATTATTATTATTATTATTATTATTATTATTATTGTTGTTGTTGTTGTTGTTGTTGTTGTTGTTTTTGTTGTTGTTGTTGTTGTTGTTGTTATTATTATTATTAATTTGTTATAACCTTCAATAATAGCTCCAAACTTCCACATATTCCTCATACCCTTTACCTGGTCAAACTGAGTGTTATTCCTTGATTGTGTTATTCTCTTTGGCACCATACCTGTAGGTGATGTTTGCTTAGTTAGACTTGAGAAAATGTAGAAAACATTTCTTGAAGCTTCCCTAATCAGTTAAAAATTATTGGACTCATTTATTCACCTTTAACTTAGCCTAAACCATCCCTTAAACACATTGTCTTCGTTAATTATATACCTACAGTCGTCTATAGGTGACTATAGGGGACCTTATAGGTGGATTTTATCCTAAAAACCTATGATAAATGTTCATTAAAAACCCCTTCAGATCCTTTGGAGTTATTTAGAATATTATTTCAACATCCAATATTGGTATCTACTCTACTATGGATGGTATAGAGGTTCACGGTCAATTGTAGGTGACCATGTGCATGATGGGACACCATTAGGTGATCACTAGACCTTAAAACATCACAAATAAACCTCTCATAATGGCTTCCATGCCCATTTGATATCCCTTCACTTCCTAAGGTCTTCTAAACATGAGAACTTACCTTGTTATTTCAATATTGGGTAAAATGATCTCTTGTAGCTCAGACCTATAGGTGATCACTGCCTGAGTTTAGTGCATGAAAACATAATTTTGGGCCTCACAAAAACTAATTTTAAATAATCACCTACTCACCAAACCTTTCATATTCATTGTCCTATGTAAGGAATACAATACAAACACATTTGGATGCATCAAAATTCCTTATAACCCTATTGTATGACTTTGGAAAAACTGACCAAACCTCACTTTTCACTCTTTAGGGAAAATGTCCCTGACTTCAATCGTCTTGTGCTTAGAGTCAGATTAAAAATTATTCTACCCATTTGATGCTTCAAATAGGTCTGCTATGATCAATTCCACCTACCAAGATTCTAAATAAAGGTTTTTTCATGTTCTAACCTCCCATACAAGGACTTATATACCTCTGTTAGTGCCATCTATAGATATTTATTGTCATGAATACATGAAATGAGTGGTAATATAGGAAATAATTGAGATGTATATTATTATGATCAATTCAAGACCATTACCAAGGGTTCAAATTCACTTTTTCACACTCTAATAGATTGACAAAACTATCAAACTCCCTTCCAACATGTTTATCATTGATGAGAGCACTTATAAATGTATGTTAATGGTAGGAAACTAAGTGTATCAAGAAAAGGTTTCCCTCATATTGATCATACACCATTTGATAAACTTCATTTGATCACCCATGTGATAAAGATGTGTCCATCACCATAGGACTCTTTTTCAATCTCTTATGAATGTATTCTATCCCTAACATTTAAGGTGTGCCTAATTCCTCTAAGGCCATGGAGGGTCTTATCACATGTCATTCACTCCCTTGTATGAATTTTCATTGAAAATTGATGCCTCTTTGGAGGCCAAGTGTGCAAGGTGTATGAAATAATAGTTATTTTGACTATAAATGGTGATAGCTCATATTGGGAAGATTCTAGATGACCAGGACTACAACCAATACATGGAGATCCATGTTTGAAATCCTTCCCTCTCATTTTAATCATCATACATGTCCCAAGTTAGTTTTAGGATGTTCAAATAGGGGTGAATCATGAAGGCATTTTTTTTAGCCAACACAAGGAATTTGCATGGTTTGTTTCACACCCTATTCTCATGTAAAATTAACTCATTCTCTTAGCATGACAAGTTTCCTTATGACTTTAGGACTCATTTCTTCTCCTCTATCAATTTCTCTAATAACTAGCCATTTTGGCATTTGTAAATAATGTTCCACCTGAGTATGGTGAAGCCCTGCTCATTTGCATACCATGGATTGATAAAGACTACTTATTTTTACCTCTTCCATGACTATTCATAGTGTGTTTTACTTGGATGATTGATCTTGCTTAGTGATGACTCTTATTTCCTTAGCATGTTGTCTCATTCTCTCACCTATTTTTAGTTAGAAAGCTTCTTCTCATAGGTCATGTGAACTGTTCTAGGAAGTGTCAAGGTTGAGTGAGTTAGTATATTCACTAGTGCCATTCAAGGCATTTTGTATAGTCCTCCTAGCCTAAATATTCATCATAACCTCATAATTAGATATTGGTGTGAGAAGATGTAGATTATAGAAGTGTATGTTTGGTTAGTCCCTTATTCTAATGTGTAACATGTAGTTGGTTGGTAGTCATCAACTATTTTAGTGTATCACCTCCCTTAGGATAGTTTACTTTAATTTTTATCTCCCTTTTCCCTCACATGCATAGGTATATTAGTGTTATACAAGTGGTACAACAATGGATCTAGCCTTATCTAGATATTTACGTCATTCTTAGGCTACCCAAAGCCTAAAGGTGTTTCAATTGTGCCACTGGATGAGGAGAGATAAGACATATCCTCAAAGGGTGTAAATCCAAGTGACAATAGTTTTTTACATACTCGGTGGGACTCTTAGTCCAAGAATTTTAAAGATTTTTGGTGTTGTATTTTAACATATCAACCTTTGGAGGCATCTATCCAAGCATCAATGGCAACTCTTAAGTTATATCAGCTAGTCAAGTAGCCCAGGTTTTCCTTTGAAGATTGTTGGTAAAATTTTCTTTGTATTCTTTCTTTTCAATGAATTTTAATGGATAATTTTTGTGTTGAGTATTGTTTTACATATTTTTTTGAGGTATATCAAGCTTATGGCATTCTCCATCAGCCTTTGTATGATTCTTATCAACCTTACCATGAGTTCTATTATCCTTCTTGTACTCCTTATCCTCATGAAGATTCCCATAAACTTCAAGAGATACTTTTCTAAGAGAACTTAGCTAATAAAATTGAGGAGTAAGAGTTGATAGTGAAATTGTTGAATCAAGGTGTGATGGAAGGTTTAGAGCCAAAAGATCCTATGCTCAAACACACCCCATCTAACCTACCTAAAGAGAATGTTCAAGATAAATAAAATGTGAATGAATTGATTTTCAAATGTAAGGAAGAAAACCAAACTATTTTAGCCCAATGTCTACCTCCCCTTCCTCAAGAGTTTCCAAAAAGATCCCCTACAACTCATTCTCAATATGATTTTGAGTTTTATGTTCCACATCTACCAACTAGTTCATCTTGTCCTCACCCTATCATCATTTGTCTTGGTGTACCTATGGTATGGGAACCTAAATAGGAGAATTTGGTTGAGGAAAATTTATAACTCGTTCTTGAATGAAATATAGCTCCTTGGCAGCCTCATTGGGCTAAGTCACCTAATTTCAAGATGCCTAGTCTTGGCATCACCAAGAGCGAGAAGGAGATTGAATATATTGTATCCCTTAAGAACCAAAATTAGGTTATGATAGTTGAGATACAACTTGAAATCCCTCAAGAGGTCCTAAATTCCAAAGAAGAGGTGATTCCTTATGTTGAGTCTTCTTTTTGTGTTGATAATGAGGCATGTCTTACTTGTGTCAAAGAAGAAATCTTGGATGAAGTCCTTTTGGTTTCTAAAGAAGAGGATGAAAGAGTTTCTCTTATTTTTCCCCTTCATGATTTTGATCAAAGAGAATATAAGGACTTGTGAGAGTAGTTTGAAAACATTCACAATGATTTTGAGTCTCTCAAGGGGTCTAAAACTTCCTTAGAGTTGATTACAAGTGATTTTAAACAAGATGACATTTTTCAAAATGTCAAGGATGAGCAATAATAAGTATCTAATCAGCCTTGGTATGACTTGTTTGAAATCATTGGAGAAATTTATACTCCTCTTCAGTGGTTATGATCTAATAAAAAGTGGATAAGGCAGCCTTAACACTCAAGTAAGTATGCAAAGAAAAAATAGCTTTTCAAATATGTCCTTTCAAGAGGAATATCCATTCCATGATGACATGTTTGAAATCATGAAAAAGAGATATCATCCCCTCAACTAGTTTGGATAAACACATCAGATCTTTAAAAATGGAACAAGCTTCTATTGACCTCAATCTTTTAAGGAATAAGAAAGTACCCCTCTTGAAGCCATGCCTACTAAGGAGATGCAAGGTGATCATGAGATTAAGATTGGGTGGCAATATGAGGTATGTGTACAAGGCCAAGATTAATACATTTACATCGGGGACCTATTTGAAGATGGTCTACTTGAGAGCATAGAAAGTGAAGTGCCAAGAAATAGGTCTGATATATCAAGCATCTAATCCAAAGAGCAACATGTTTGGCACTATGTTTCATCTCATTAAGAAGGAGATGTAAATAACTTTCATTTTGATCATAGAAAGAAGGTATGATTAGTTTCTAATTGTACATAGTAGTTTGTTTTTTTAATTTCCCTAAGTGTTTTGAGCATATGTGTGGTATCTTGTTAGTTTGTTTGCTTTGTTTTGTGTGTGTCCTTTACTTTGTGTGGTTGAGGTATTCAATTGGTATTATCTTGATCAAGCATGGTTTTCAAGTGGTTAAAGTTCTCATATTATGTTTCATACTTCATATGACTCCTTAAGCCCAATGGATTGATAAGGCTACTAGTCTAGTTAGCATAGTAGGCATGCTACCCCCATGAGTCACCAATTTGTTGACCAAATTTGAACCTATAGGTCAAATTGAGACCCATATAGATAAAAAAATTATTTTTATATGTTTTAAAGGGTCTAATATTTGTTTATAAGGTGTACTCTAGGTCATTTTATGTCATTTCATGTCATATTCACCTTGGTCCTTAGTCATTTTAAGGTCAAGAAAGGGGAATTTAATGACTTGTATAACTTACATGGGAAATTTTAAGGTTTAAAATGGTGATTTCATGTTACATGTGTCCTATTATGTCTTAATTAACTAGTTTTAACTGAAAATTGGTAGGTTCTTCAAAAAAAGGGCAATTTTCTTTAAAAAATGAGCATTTAATGAGGTGTACAAAATTGTATGAGCTCGTGTAATTAGGAAAATTTAATAAGTTTCCCTTGGTATTCAATACACTTAATTCAATTAAAAATTTTATTAGAAACTTCAAAAAATGAATAAAACTACTTATATCTTATTCTACTAGGATTGGCAAGCAAGAATGGCCTTCAGGTTTTTTACTTAGTGCGGTCAGCAAGAGAGGTTTTATATAAAATGATCTTGGGGGTGTCTAATATAATCATTCATATTCCATTTTTTTTTTTTTAGATTAATGGTGGTTTTTTCTTTATGAACCATTCCTAGGAAGTTAGACTATCTATTTTGCTTGCTAATCTATGCACCCTATAGGTTTTAACTTGGTTTGGACAAGTCCATATAATTCACTTACTGATATTATTCCTAGATTATTTTTAATACCTCCTCAATTTATCCCCATGTTTTTTTATTTTTACAATGTGTTTTGATATGCAAATCATCTCAGGTTTCAAGTGAATGCACTATTTTGTGTTACATGTAGTTTTTCACCATTTTCAAGATCCTCATGCTTTTATAGTGATTCCAATGGGTGTAAATAATATCATTACCATTTTTTAACTTTAATATTAACCCCTCACATTTCTAGTCTCATTACCCAAGCAATTCTCCATGAGAGTTCAGTCATAAGTCACCATACAACCAGTCTACTCTATGACTATCATATACAGTCATTTGAATGAGTTGTGTTAGGGTTGGAATACATTCATAAGAGAGTGAAAAAGAGTCATTTGGTGATGTAAAAATATTTATCACATGGTTGATCAAATGGAGTCCATAAAATTGTGTATGATCAACATGAGGGAAACATTTTCTTGTTACACTTAGTTTCCTATCATTAACATACATGTATAGGTGTTCTCATGAAGACTAATCATGTTGGAAGGGAGTTTGATAGTTTGTAAATCTATTATAGTGTAAAAATTTTAATTTTAACCCTTGGTAAAGGTATTTAATTTATAATAATAATATGCATCTCACTTACTTCCTACGTTACCACTCACTGCCTGTATGCATGACAATAACCACTTACAGGTGGCACTAACAAAGGTATATAAGTCCTTGTATGGGAGGTTGGAACATGACCAAACCTTTTGTTATAATCTTGGTAGATTGAATTGATCATAAAATACCTATTTTAAGAATAAAAAGGGTATAATAAGGTGTAATATACCTCTAAGCATAAGATGACTAAAGTCTAAAGACATTTTCCCTAAAGAGTGAAAACAGAGGTCTGGTCAATTTTTGCCAAAGTCATAAAATAGGGTTATAAGTAATTTTTATGCATAAAAATGTGTTTTTATTGTATTATTTACATAGGATAAGTAATATTCAAGGTTTGGTGCGTAGGTGATCAGTTGAAATTGGTTTTTCTGAGGCCCAAAGTTGTGTTTTCATGCACTGAACTCAGGCAGTGATCACCTACAAGCCTGAGCTACAAGAGATCCTTTTACCAAATGTTATAATAAAAGGTATATTCCCATGTTTAAAATAACTTACGTAGTGAAATGGATACCAAATTGGCATGGAGGCCATTATGAGAATTTTATTAGTGATGTTTCAAGATCTAGTGATCACCTATAGGTGTCCCATCATGCACATGTTCACCTACATCTAATTATGAACCTCTATACCATCCATAGTAGAGTTGTGCATGGAGATACCAATATTTTTTATTTAAATAGGATTAAAAATAACTTAAAATTATCTCAAGGTGTTTTTAATGAACATTTATCAAAGGTTTTTGGGATAAAATCCACCTATAGGGTCCCCTACACACTTGTAGATGACTGTAGGTAGACAGTTAACTGAGACAATGTGTTTAAGGGATAGTCTAGGCTAAGATAAAGGTGAATAAATGAGTCCAATCATTTTTAAATTATTAATGAATATTTAGGAAAGTTTTTTATACATGTTTTCAAATCTAACTAATCAAACATCACCTATAGGTATGGTGCCAAAGAGAAGAACATAGTCAAGGAATAACACTTAGTTTGACAAAGAAGAGAGTATGAGGAATATGTGGAAGTTTGGAGGGATGTTTTAAGGTTATAAAAATTTCATCATAATCATAATATCATCATCACAACATCATAGTTGTGATTGAGCATGGATAAGGTTCTAATGATGCATCATACAGTTCACATAGAAGCCTACACATAGTGTTTTCCCCATAGTCTGTTTTGGTTTTTAATGCTTTTGGAGGATAAAATATTGGGACTAGAGGTTGAAATTTTGTGTATAATATCTCTAAAACTATTAATAACCTCTAAAACATTTTTTTTCTTGATAAAATAGGGTAAGTGCCCTCTATTTTATCTCAGATAGAGGGCACTCCTTTGTGAACAAAACTGGTGGGTTTTGGAGAATAAGGTAAAAGATCAGACCAGAATATAAATAAACCCTAAAAAAAGGTGTGATAATTTGTAATACACATAATAAAACATAATAAATATGTCAAAAAAAATTTAAATTCAAAATTTGGTCCAAACCCACAAGAGTTGTAGTCAGGCCTAATAGGTAGGGTTTAGGCCTAGAGGCCAAATGGAGGGTCACTTCCAATTTTATCATGAGATGAGAATTAAAATATATTATTCCATGTTCATGAGGTCATTTAAAAATTTTAAATCTATTTTGATGTAGGAGAAGAATTAAAAAATCCACTTTTGGCTAAAAATAACTTTAAGCCTATAGGGAATGGAGAAGACAAGCTCGATAGGAGAAGTTTAGATGCTCACAAATTATTGGAGGTTATGCATGGGGATATAAGGAATTTTGGGAAGTTTATTAATGTGTTTAATTGTGATATAATTTTTTTTTTCAAATTCAATGTCAAATTTGCATGAACAAACCTTAAGATCTAAAGCACTCAAAACCTTTGCAAACCCTTGGATAAGGACCTGATTGGGAAGATGAGGATGGTGAGATACCAAAATTGAATAGATTGTATAGAATTATTATTTGAGGTTTTATAATAATCAGTTATGCTCCCTACCATCAAGATTAGTTGTATGGAATTTGTCTAGACAAGGTACAAAACTACTTCCTTTGACTATTTTGTGCATTATGCAAGTTATAAGAGGTTTCAAGAGATGAAATAAAATTTGAAAGGAATATTAAGACTTAATATAACTCCCCATGTCCATTTATTTCCTTTAAAAAATCCTAAGTGTTCAAACAATAGCTCTCATTTCATCTAGTCAAAACTAGCATAGTGAGTAAGATGGTGAGAAGTGTGAAAACTCCAAGTGAGAGCCTTTTTAAGGTGTTCCTAATGACTCTAAGTCCATGGAGGGTTTTGAAACATTTAATTAACTCCCTCGTATTAATTTTCATGGAAAATTAATTCCTTTTTTGAGGCCAAGTGTGTAAGGTGTATGAAAGAAGAGTTATTTTGACTGTAGATGGTGATAGCTCATTTTAGAAAGATTTCAAATGACTAGGACTACAACCAATGCATAGAGAGGCATGTATGAAATACTTCACTCTAATTCCAATCATAATAAATATCCCTAGTTATATTTTGTACATTAAAATAGGGATGAATCATGAAGGTAATTATCTGAGCCAACACCAGGAATTTCATGCCACTTTTCATAAGTTTCATGACTTGGAAAGCCACTTATCTCTTCTAACCTTACATGGTTAATTTAACACCCTATTCTCATGCACAATTAAATCATTCTCTTAGAATTAAAAGTGTCCTTTTTACCTTTTGACTTCTTTCTTATCCTCTTTCTCTCTCAAGTTCTATAAGAACTAGCCATTTTGGCCTTTGTAAACAATACTCCACCTGAGTATGGATAAGCCCTACTCATTTGCATACCATGGATAAATAAATACTACTAATTTTTAGTCTTCCATTAATATTCATAGTTTGTTTTACTTTGATGATTTATCTTGATTAGTGATGACTCTTATATCCTTAGCATGTTGTCTCATTCTCTCACCTGTTTACAATTGGAAAGCTTCTTATTGCAGTTCATGTGAAGTGTTCTAAGAAGTGTCAATGTTGAGTGAGTTAGTATATTCACTAGTGCCATTCAATTCCTCTTATATATTTCTCTAGCCTAAACATTCAACATAACCTCATAATGAAATATTGGTGTGAGAAGATGCAGATTAGAGAAGTGTATGTTTGATTGGCCCCTTGCTCTCATGTGTAACATGCAGTTGGTTGGTAGTCATCAAATATTTTGGTGTATCACCTCACTTAAGATAGTTTACTTTTATTTTTCTCTCCCTTTTCCCTCACAGGCATAGGTATAGTATTTTTCTATAAGTGGTACATTAAGGGAGCTAGCCCTATCTATAGATTCACCTCATTCTTAGGCTACCCACAGCCTAAAGGTGTTTTAATTGTGCCACTTGGATGAGGAGAGCTAATAAATCTCCTCAAAGGGTGAAAATCCAAGTGACAATATTATCTATGCCCATTTTACAAATCTCATCCATTTTTTTGGATTTCTTCACACTTCTTAATGTCCATCTCATAAATAAACATTTGGGCATCATAATCCCTATTATTATCTACTACATTGTTCAAGCATTTCAATGCTGAGTGGACTACTTCTTCAGCCCTAGTGTATAAATATTCTTGATATTTTTTCATTTCCAAATTTTAAGTCATCAATTCAATCAAAATTAAATGACTCTAATGAGAAAATAGGATAATTTAGAGTAATACAAGTAGTTGGAGCTACTGACTTAGGCTCACTCAGTAACTTTTACAAGTACTATATCATAGCCTAATTTTGTGCCTTTAATTCTTCCATGGTGGCTTTGTCCTTGTCCATTCGATGAGCCACCATGTTTGCCAAAAACTATGAGCTATGCTTTAGATCATTCCTTAATGGATCCCCTAGTTTATAGTTGTAAATATTGTAACTCTCAAAGAGATCATTTTTCTTCAAAGCACCTTGTGGGGGGATGGCTATCTCCACACTTATTTCTCCCATACCATTGAATGTGGTTTTGGAGAGTGTCATGGGCTTTTTGGGGGGTTTGGCCTTATATGCATGAGTGATCTTTACTACATCAATTTCCCCAATTTTTCTCATGATGTCCTTATTTATTTTGACCTTCTCCTCAACCTAGAGAAGGGGTTTAGTTTTAAATTCCATTGATGTAATAGACATTGATGCAAGCCTTGAGATAGTGAAACATAGTGTCATCAGAGTACCTGGTGTAGGAAGTGCCTTAGGAAGGGGTTGTGGACTCAACACAAACTATTCAATTTATTCATCACTTTCTAACTCCTCACAAAATTCTTTGTTTTCTCTAGGTCCTCCTTTAAGGTTTGGCTCTATTTTCTCCAATACTTCAAAATCTAGTCTAAATTGGTGAGACTCCTCAAGCAATTTCTCAATGGAGCTCCCTCATACAAAAAATTGACTGGAAGGTTTTACAATCGATTCAACTTATTTATTCACCTAATATTTAGGTAGATATGAGGCTATGGTGGCTTCCTTTTTACCTTCATGTAAATTTCCACCAATCATGGCCTCTAGACCTTTATTCTGGCTTGGATCATGAACTTTGATGTGAGGAAGGAGATTGAAAGGTACTTCAATAGAGATAACACTAACTAAAGTGCCCTCCTTAACACCTTTATTGGATTGGTCTAATTCCTTATTTATATTTATATGGGTGGGGGTACCTATTTATAGGTTTACTCCCCCACCTTCTTATATACTTACCTCTTCCTCTGGTGCTAAACTTGACACCTTTGGAGGGGAAGGGATAATTGGTGATACTTTTGGAGTTGCTTGTGGGCCTTCTTATTTAACCACCACATTAAGATTAGTGGTGACTTGAATATTATTCTTTGGCTCTACCTCAGCTTTCTCATTAGATTTATTCATTTCTTCAACTTTATCAACTTTATCCTATACCTCAACTTCACCTTGATTATCCTGGATCGATGGTTGGGTGATGACATATTCAACAAATGCTTTTGTGTCTGATGAGATTGTTTCTTTTTCCTACGGAGCCCAAACTTGAGTGGCCACCTCAACCCCAACTTTTAAAACATTTTCAAAAGAAAGAGGATCACTTGATTCCATAATTTCTTCCTCATTACCCTTACCTTTCAGTCTTGAAGGACCCTCTTATGCAAATAAACTAACCATTGGGACCTTTATTGGGGTCTAGGGTCTTTCCCTCAGAGTTCTCTACCTAGTTTTCACTTATAGAGGAGTAAATATTCATTATTTATTTATAACCTTTGTAATGGGCCTATTTTCTTTTGAGTCTTCTTCTTCACTCATATTTCTTAACCTTTGAGGATATGAGGATTGATCCTCCTTTCTTTTCAAGGTAATTTCCTTAGAAGGTAGGTCCTTGAATAAAACCTCCTTTTTCTTAGGACTCCTAACTAGAGGCTACAAAACCCTCTTGACTCTTTTATACTTGGATTTCTCTACCTCTTCTTCACCTCCTCTCTTCCTTGAGTAAGTCATTAGAGGAAGGATAACCATTGGCTATTGTGCTGGTGGAGCCATGGGTGAAGAAAGTGGAACAATAGCTAGACTGACTACTAGGATGGATGTACCATTGGGGCTCCCTCTGATGCAATGGATATTAGGATGGAACTAGCCAATGTAACCTCCCTAATAGAGATCTTATCTCAATTCTTAGCCAAACTTGATAACTTTGAGAAATTTAGTCCTTCCTTGGGTTCTGATGTAGATATGGACTCCACATCAATTGGTTTAGTGAAGTCAATATCACCAACCTTGTTTTTTTCCTTTTCCCTTCACCACTAGTGGTGGAGCCAAGGGAAAACCACTATAAATTGTTAGGAAACCCTTCAACTCCCAAACTTGTCTAATTTCTTGGAGGGTAGGGGTGTCATAGGCACTAAGATCAACCCCATGTTCCTTAAACCATTTGAAGCTTCTTCTCATGATCACTATGGCCCTCCATGGTATGGAATCATTTTCCTCAATAGTGAAGTCCACCTATGAGATAGCCTAGGTTTCAATATTGGACTTATTATAAACTGTAGATAATGTCTTATTATCATCATCCATGTCCTTTGGGATGGGAATAATATTATAAGTGATGAATTATTGAACTATTGGCCTTATAAAGTCTAGTTTTCTAACATCTTCCTCAATAGTGAAAGAAGACCAGATATCCTCATAATGTAATTGATTTAGATTCACACTTGTTGATGTTTTCACCCACCATCTGATATCATAGTTCAACCTGGGTGGCATCCTACCAATCACAAATTAGCCAATATCTTGCTCTAATCCCTTGGCCTTAGTAATAGAAAGTCATGAATAATGTCTAATTTGAATAAAAAATTTTAAGGGATTGTTCACCTTCTTTGCTACTCCCATTTCATGTAGGGGCACCATTTGCTCACTCAACTCCATCACTGCTAATCGATCATCTAGGTATCTTGACAACTTATATGGAGACCTAGAGAATCCACTTACTTTGATATAAGTGAAAGTTCTAAATTGAATATATGAGGTTCCATACTTATCAATTATTTCCTTGGCCACCTTAGACATCTTAGTGAAGCTTCTTAGAGGATAGAAGACAATCATCATAGTATTGAAGAAATAATTATAAAATTTGTAGAAGTTTTTTTCTAAAGCCATCTAGTGTTATTTATAGAAAATTTTCATATATCCTCATTCCAATGGGATTCCTTGTGAGCCCAAAGAATGTCCTATTATGAAATAGGATATACATTACGTAGGAGGACATGTAGAATGTACCTATGAACTCCTCTATTAAGTGGATTACAACTTGAATATGTATCATCTGCCTGTGTAACTTACCACTTAAAGTGGTGGCCCAATAAAACTTATTTTATTTCTCCAACACAGATTAAAATTATTAACATATAAGGCTCAAATTTCTCTATGGTGGGCATCCCATAAAACCTAGCTGCCATAGAAATCATGTATTAGAATAATTCTTTGAATTCTACTAGTTTTATATTCTTAGTCATTCTTGACACCTTTCTCCTTTATTTGACCATCTAGTAGGATTTGACAATGTCCCATATCATTTTGTCATTCTTATATGTATGATCTTAGCATTCCTTTAGGGAAAGTGTGATACTTTCATGTTGGGGATGAATCCTAACCATGGTGTTAAGGGCCAAAGGAGTGAAAGAGTAGACAATGGATTGAATTTCATCAACAACGGTACTAGTATCTAGTTGATACACTCTATCACATGGAATTACTATTTTTGGTTATGGGTAGTCAAGGGAAATGCTACTGTAGGGGTGATATAACTCATGCCAAGATTTGATATTACTGGTAGAAGTTTTGGTTACTACAAGGCATTCAATAAAGCTACAAAGTCCAATCCTTGAAAATCTATAGCCTTGATTCCATAAAGAATATAAATGATGTTTCTTTTCATATATGTTGAAGAAAATGCCATTATTTCCTAGTTTTTTGGTGAAATAATTTAAACTAGAACAAATTATTCACTCTAATCACCTTCAAAATACCTTCAAACCTTCTCAAAAGACATAATATAAGGAGTTAAAAGAAAAATTATTGGTAATTTGGAGGGTTATATGTAATTAAATCTAAAAATATTTCAATAATTTATCATGACTACTTGCTAGATAGAGAACTATCATGTTGCATGTAACTAGGGCACATAAATAGCTGGATGATGCAAGTAGAAGCTCTAAATCCAAAAGGTAAATGTGAATGAAGTTAAATTTCTTAGTTATAATCCTTTGTATTTCAAATTAGGGTTGCCATTAATGTTTTGAAACATAATGACTATTTACCAACTATCCCCTATAATCATTTGAGCTTCTTTCAAAAAAGGAAGGAGAAGGTGCAAATGTTTCCTTCATTTTAAGAAATCCTCCTCATAACACATGGATCCATACAAGAAAACTTTATACTATGGTGATTTTAGGGCCTTTGGGGACTTCTACACTTATTCACTTGTTATCTCCTTTGGTACAATAATGAAATATGTTTCAAGCTACCCATGGGATCTAAGCATGCCACATGTTATTATTTTATTTTACAAATTTGGGTGTTTGGGCCTTGGAGACTTTTTGAACCTTTCCCACTAAAAGGTAAGTAAGTAAATATTCAAAAAGTGCCCAAACCTTGTAAAACACTGAGGACCTACCATGTGTCTAACTTAGATGCTAGCTCAGATTCTCAGCCAATGTTTCACCTTTGCACCATCCTTCTTAATATGGGGAAGGGTGCAAGATCCATTCAATCCCTAAAATTGTACTCATTACTTGTAAAAGTAAATGAACAAGTTATTACTTTGTAAATTTGATGAATTTGACCTAGGTATTTTCAAGGGATAAAGTCTTAGGAGTCCCCTAAGATAACCGTGTGTCTTTCATTTGGCTCATTGGGAAATTCTTCACCTCATTCACTAAAACATGTTGAAGATGCAACACAGAAAATTCATCCAAGGCCCTAGAACTTTTCTCCTTCGAGCAAAAGCAATAATTCAATGTATGTAAAGAGACTTGGATACATTTCTATCTTTTCATAGTGAATCTTCCCACCATGAAACCTATTATTTCATAGCATAGAATGAATGTTAAAGCATTAGTATGACACAAGTTCACAGGGATCTCATGAAACTTGGCAAATCAACAAAATACCCCTTAGAGAGATATTGGTACTCAATAGATTTACAACCTCCCAAATATTTTGACGTTGAATAGGGCATAAATTACTTGGTGTAGATTTTGGATCCAATAAGATGCATTTAAATTTGGTTTCTCATGGTAGATAAAGTGACCAAGAGGATTGATAAGATGGTTAACAAAATTCCACAAAAGAAGATGTAAGCTTGGAAATTCTACCCATAATAGGATTTTAAGCTTAGATAGTTCTAAGACTAAAAATCTTAGGTCCAATGGGAAAAATAACTAGTGTTACGAATTATCCATGGGCCATGGTTAAAAATAGATTTACAATGTTCAAGGTTTGTGAAATGAAACAAGAAGAAACCCTTAGTGAGGTTTTGGTCTCCTTCTAGTTTCCCCCATAACCTTACCAATGGTTATGAACCCATTGTTTCAAAAGGCTCTCTAGAGGAACTCAACCCATAAAGTAATCAACTAGGGTAAAATTTTAAAAATAATGATAGGATTTATCAAAATATGGTAAATCAAAAACCACATCTAGTAGAGAAGCATCAGAGTCATAATCAATACCTCATGGTAGACCTTCAAGACAAACTTGAGAGCTTGTTTTGATGCCAAGGCTTCTCTATTTCCTGCTAATGATACCTGAATAAAATGATGTAAAAGGGGTGGTGATGACCATTTAATATAGGGAAGGTGAAAAACCACCCAAGGGTAGATGGTAAGCCTGACTTAGTGTAGTAAATGTATTGCCAATAAGAATAAATCTTGTCTAGATCGGAAAGATCGACAGTGTAAAAATTGGGGGAAACCCTAAAAGTCATAGACATAAGTGATCTATGCATCTCTCTCATACAAAAACCATTATAAATGAATCAAGATAGGGTTTTCTTATGAGATCACCTTTCCATACAAATTTTTTACAAACACTACAATTTGTTCATATTATATTGAGATAAAATCTAAATTAGATGCAAGTCCATTCCTTGGGATTTAGTATCTAATGGATGGGAATGAGACACGTAAGTAACCTATGTTAAAAATTAACTCACCTACTAAATATGAAACTATATATATATGATGTGTAATGAAGGTAGGATAGAGGGGGATACAAATAATGGCCCTAATGAAATCTCAGTAGAATCACACAAAGAAGACATACAAATAAAAATCATGATAGTAATGCTTATTAAGAGGATACATATAAAGTACAATCCATTGATCAAAATATAGGAGAGACTAAGTGAAAATAACCATTTCCTATTAAATTTATCTCTAAGGAGATAACATAATATGAGGATTATGAACTTCACAAAAAGAGAACAAATGAAGAGGAGGAATTTTCTTAAGGATACAATAATGTACACATGAACAACACACACACTAAGGATGAGCCATATTTGTGGGAGTAGATTAAGGAAGATAATGTTTCAATGAATTATTGAATGCGTGTTTATTAGACATTTGAGTCCCATGAGGAAGATGCAAACTTAAAGTTTCATTATGAATGTCTCAATCCCAAATAGATACCCACATAATAAGGCAAAGTAAGCACAGTGCTCATAGACCCCCCAACACTTAACAAAAGAATAATTGGGTTTGGCCTTGATAAGAATGGAAATACAAGAGTGGAAACATATTATAAACAACATAAATGTGGAAGATGACAAGAAACATATGGAGGACAAATATAAGGCACATGATCTCACACAAAATAAGGTTGAGTTGAAAGACTATATTGAAACCTTTCATAAGATGGTAAACACTTTGTAGAATAACGCAAAGATAATCAAGCTCATATTCTAGAATTTTACACTGATTGTGAAAATTATTAGCACATGACTACAATGAAAAGAAATAAAATAGGAAGATCTCAAGGTCAAGGTGTTTATCATCAAAGATGAAGTTGAGAGGAAAAGCCTACTCAATGAGGTTGAATTAAAAAAGAGAAGATAGAGGAAACATTCAAGGAGCAACCCAATTTTTTTAAAGGCCTTTAGATGAATTTAAGTGATGAAGAAGATGCCACATGTGAGGTGCATAATCTCCATTTATTATAATTAGAGTGGGAACAACATAAATAAATTGAGTGTCATAAATATCTTGGAGTGATTGGGACTGTATTGGGTGAGATGCCAGTCAATTTTTCTCAAGTTCAAGCAATGATAAATCGTTAGGATAAATTTGATGAAGATTTTTGATAAAACAAACTCATTTTTCTAGGTTTCATAGGATTGAGCTGACATGTCTAAGAATGGACAAAACTTTTATTGTGGAGATATATTGACCCACAATTTTTAGTTAAGTATAAATCTGTGTGCACATAAATAAAGATGAAAATTAGATGAAGAACTCTAGTTTCAAATAATTAAGGTTACCCATGCCATCATATAACTTATAAATTCATGCATGTGGAAGAATTGTAGATGAATTTTCATGTATGTGTATAGGAGCACAAGGAGGGTTTTAGAGGTTCAAGAGGGTTTTTGGGTAATTCAAGTAATACACCATATCAAAGGACTTAATATGAACCTTCATGCTAATAGGTCAAACTAATACTAAAATTTAAAAAAATGAAGTGGAAGAAAACTTTATTGCATTAGAGAATAATATGATTGAATTATAATATCGATGGCATCTTCAAGGGGGACTTCCTTTGAGAAATCTTAATACAATATAATTTGTGCATCCTTTACACTATTATATGCTCCTAATTTATAATAATTCTATGCTATCCAACTACTGATTCCCATGCATGTGGGAGTGTCCAAAACAATTCAAGGGATGACTTACAAGGCATATGAATCCATATATTTTATTAATAAAAATTATTAAAAATAAAAGAGCTAGGATGAGGAGTTCTTAACATACCCTCCCCATTAAAAATATTTGCACTCAAAGTTAAAGATTAAAAAATTATTGTTAAATTTGGAAAAGGGGATCCCAAGTGGAATCTTCTAACCACATCCCTTAGCATTAGACCAAAATCTCAGTGATGAATTGGTTATGAGGTTGATGTGAGCACTTATCCAAGATAACATCAAGATTTAGAATGATAGATATTTCAACATTGAGCTAGGTGTAGTCAGATAAAATGTAAAAATTGGTAAATTGAGTGTGTCTTGTAACACCCAACCCATAGGTCCCTCTTACATGCTCTCATGACCCTTCTAGACACCTTATTGCTTATTCCTAATCATTTGTAGGCCTTCAAAACATGATTCTAGCTCAACCAAGAATTTTTTACCATGATAAATCCATCCCCATAAGTCTCATACCCTCATGACAATAGCACCCAACTTAGACTATAGCACCAAACCCTAGGGTGTCCAAGTTCAACACTCCTGTCTAAACACATTTTGAGCCTAGGTGACCATTTTCACTCGATTCCTCTTCCTCATTATGTCAACCTAACATGAATACATTTGAACCATGACCAACATATCTCTTCAAAATCCCATTCAAATTTCATTTATAATGGGTTGGAAAATATCAAAAACAAACAAGAATACAAGCAAAACTACTCGAGCATATTTCCCTATTCTCTGCATATATCCATCCAATACAACTAAAAGATTATTAAAACCCTTACATCAATCCCTAGCCATCTCAAATATACCTAATTTTATCATTTTTCATCTTCATACACACTATTTCACAAAGAACATCAAGTGGGAGAAATACATATGGCTTGATCCCTCTTCAAAGTATTGGTATGTAGGTAGCATACCCACACAAGGGGTGTGGATACACGTTCAATAATATTACACACACTAACCCCCCCCCCCACCTTTTTCTCAATTTTTTTCAAATCATAATGGATTCTAGGGTTTGAAGACTAAATTAGCTCTACATAGAGTTTTGTAAACATCTAAAATCTCATAGGCAAGCTCACACAGAGACATCAGACAAAACCTAGAAATCTCAAGCCTCTAGGATTATAGTGGTAGAAGAGAAATATAGCACTAGACCCTAAGGTGTCTTATTTCAGTGCTCCTATCCTTTCACAAAATGAATTCTAGATCCTGATTCATGACACTATCATAGTCTTGCATAGCAAATTCTAGACCCTATCTCAACCGTCTCAATTCAATTTAAGTTACATTTATCCTCACTTATTACTATTTTTAGAAAGGTTTAAATTATACAAATTAGTAGCTTAATTATCCCAATATTATTTACTAATTTAATTAACTTAGACCCTTAACTAATTAGGAATAAGACTCCAATATTCCTAAAACTATTAAATCACCATTAGACTAATTCTAAACGTAGATTGTTTTGTAAGGGAACATTTTGGGGGCTATGTGATATGTGGTGTTGTACCCCTATTTAAAAATTGGTAACCTCTTGAGTAATATATGTGGTGGTGTACCCTCAAGACAATAACACCCAACTTGGACTATAGTGCCAGACCCTAGGGTGTTCGAGTTTGGAGCTCTTATCTAATCACATTTCAAGCTCAGGTGACCATTTTCTCTCAATTCCTCTTCCTCATTATGTTATCCTAGCATGAATACATTCACCAAAGAACCAAAAAATCTCTAAAAAACCATATTCCAAGTTCATTTAGAAGAGGTTGCCAAATATCACAAAGCAAACAAGAATACAAGTAAGACTACTCAAGCATATTTCCCTATTCTCTACATACAACCATCTAATATAGCCACAAGTTTATTCGAACCCTTACACCAATCCCTATCCACCTCAAGCACACCTATTTTTAGCATTTTTCATCTTCATACATAGTATTGCACAAAGCACATCAAGTGGGAGAACTATAGATGGCTTGATCTCTCTTTAGAGTATTAGTATGTAGGTAGTGTGCCCATACAAGGGGTGTAGATACACATTCAGTGTATCTTATACACATTAATTCCCCCTCTTTCCTAAATCTTATCAAATAATAATGGAGTCTAGGTTTAAATACTAAATCATCTCTATACGTAGTTCTATAGACATCTAGTATCCAAAATTTCACAGGCAAGCTCACACAGAGACAGTGGACAAAACCCAAAAAGCTCAAGCCTCTAAGATAACAAGAGTAGAAGAGGACTATAGCACTAGACCCTAGGGTGTCATATTTTAATGCTCCTATCCTTTTAAGAAAAGAAGGCCAAATGCTAATTCATGACACTATCACAATCCTACATAGTGGATTCCAGACCCTGTCTCAACATCTCAGTTCAGTTTAAGCTAAGTTACATTTCTCCTCACTTATTACTATTTTTAGAAAAGTTTAAATAAAAATTTAATTATACAAATCAATAGATTAATTATCCCAATATTATTTACTAATTTAATTAACTCAGAACCTTGACTAAATTAGGAATAAGACTCCAATATTCTCAAAACTTTTGAATCATTTGGTAAACCCAACTTACTTCATTTATGCATAAAACCCCTAGAAACCCTAGGGAAAATTCCTTGATAATTTTTCCAATATTTTTGTAATTTTTTACTTGCATATTAAAATCATAAATTCAATTTAAATTTTAAAATTTCATAGTAATTTTTTAAAAAAAAAACTTCCAAACCCTAGTTGCATACACTAAGTCCTTTCAAATCAAGAATTTCCCAATAATTTTTTACCTGCATATTTAATTCAAAAATTCACCTTAATTTTTAAAATTCCATGGTAAATTTTAAAAATAATCATCTTTCAAAACCCTAGTTGCATATATCAGGTCCCATTGCTTTTGAGGTATCACCTTACATGTTTGTGAGCTTCGTATCCTTTTTATTCATTCTTTAGTTTATTACTTTTAAAACTTTACATTTCCTATATTCAGTACTTCCCTTCCCTAACACTTTTATTATTACAGATTATTACAAAAAATTACATCAAATTTCAATTTTTTTCCTACTTTAATAATGGTCCAACACACTAGTTTTGATGAAACTGATAAAAGGGACTTCAAGAACTCTTAATTAAACACCATGACATGCAAGATGATATGCTTAAAATAATAAAAAAAGAGAAACACAAAGCAAACAATGGTCAATCCTCTCAAACCATAGAGAAACCAATTTCAAATGAAACCATGGGGAAAACTATGTCTCAAAAACCCTCTATAGTAGCCCAACCTACCTCTATGCCATCACCAACTACAGCTAGTACATCTTTGTCTCCCAATGTGGCATCCCTTGTGCAAAATATAAAATATCTTCAATCCAAGGTACCTATATACCTATGCAGGCCTTAGATTCTTTTGCTCTAATGCATACACCATTGGCACATCATATTGATTTGACACCCTTACCATAAGGTTTTGTTCAACCCAAGCTCACTCTATATGATGGAAAGGGTGATCTAGAGACACATTTGAGATCTTTTCACGTCGTGCCAAATGATTGGTTACTAACCAAGTAATTTCCATAGAGTCTAAATGATTATGTTTTATAATGGTTCTATAGTCTACCAAATCAATTGGTCAATGCATTCAATCCTTTAGCTAACATGTTTCTAGCTCACTTTAGCATTAACATTAGTGATAAGGTTTCTTATGCCCAAGTTGCATAACATAAACAAAGATCAAATGAGCATCTCATAGATTATATTCTCTAATATAAGACTATTTGGCTAAGAAGACTAGCCCCATGGTTGATCAAGAGTGACAAGATATCTTAAAATAGAGTCTTCTACCAACCTTTCATGAATCAATAATGTTCAAAAGGTTCTCTTCCTTCACTGAGTTATGTCATACACTAAAGGAAAGAGAAGTCAAACTAATTTCAATGGGCAACTCAAGTACACAAGCATATCAAAAACAACAAATAAGAGTAACTAGAAAAGTCCCATACAAAGTAAAGGTCAATGATAGCAAGAGTAAGACCAACCTAAAGTCAATACGGCTTTAGATCCCCCCTCAGTGAGTAGTTTTATATGCACCTCCTTGGTGAACTTTGTCCAATCTACCAGTTTCTCTAGCCAAAGTTTTACAACAATTACTAGAATGTAATATCATATCTCTCCCTCTTATTCAATAAGTTGATCCAAAAAAACCTCTTCCATAGGGATATGATCATAATGCATTTTTCAATTTTCATAGCACACTAGGCCACACAATAAATAGATGCATCAGTTTGAAACACAAGATACAAGATTTGATAGATGGAAATGTTATTGATCTTGGCACTTCAGTTGAACCTCCTCGAGGAAAGAAAACATAGGATAAAGTTTTGAAAATATTTTTAGATCTTTTCCCACAACATTCTAAACAAGAGACAGGAGACACATTAGGTGTTCACCATGCTTATCATGCACATCCTCAACCATCTAAATACTGGCTACCTTCAGTTGAGTCACATCCTTTGAGCAATATGATTGGTGTATACAATTCTAGAGTTCTAACTAGACCTTCCATCTTAATGGAGAAGGAGATAGTTGAGGATGATTCGGATTATCATGCACTCTTTATCAAAGCTTACATTCATTATCATCCTATTCATATTGTTCTCATAGATAATGGATCTAGTGTAAACATGTGTACTATGACATTACTACAACATTTGGGATATTTAGAGTAGGATATTACACCGATGGACATAGTTATCATAGAATTTAGTGGCCACATATAGATTTAATTGGGTGAGATTATACTTCCTCTACAGGTTGGTCCAACACATGTGGCCACACTATTTACTATTGTTCTTAATACAAGTATTTTTTATATGTTACTTGGTCGACCATGGTTTTAGAAACTTTGAGAACTACCTTCTATAGTTCATAGATGCATGAAATTCATTCATGATAATTAGGTTGTTATAGTTTGTGTATTTTTTTATGAGTTACCACTCCCCACTTTACAGCCATTTATTATTTTATAGTCACCAGTTTCAATTTTTTCACTAGTTTCAATTCTAATACCAGTTTTTATTCACCATTAGTTTCAATTTTGCCACCAATTTTAGTTTCTCCACCATTTATATTTCTTCTTCTAGTTCATATTTAGACACAATGAAGGCCTCCATTGCCAACACAAAGAGTTCATACACTTCCACATAGGTCTTTTTTAGAGAAACCACAGTTTTAGAATTCTAGATAGCTTCCAACTATAGTGTTCACACCTAGCGTAGTATCATTGAGGTCTCACGCCTCTACACATAGCACACTTATTTAGATAAAATATCCTACTAATATAATGGTCTCTAAGATCCCTATAGTTGTATCCACTTCTCGAAGTTACAGGGGGACCCCATAGTCAGTTTCTACTTTAGATATTTTAGAGAATTTATAGCATATACAACTTTTATATGCTATGTCACTAACCTATCACATGTATTAGGATAGGAATAGCTGACTTGTAGATTACTTATCCCTATTTGATGCTATATCACATTTCTCTATGTATTCATTTGGTTAGTAGGCCAGCCTATGGAGTAACCATGGCCTAGATAGACTATATATAGGAGGTAGTGGGTAATTATTTATCATCATATTGTGAATTTTGCTCTTAGTGAAACTTGTGGATGTTTCCCCCTTGAAGTGGCTTGTATATTATCATATATTCTGATATATTTCAGTCATATTCAGATCTATTTATTCTATTCTACTTTATTGTTGAAGTAATTTCATTACAAGTGGTATCAAAACTGTGATTTGGATAATTTTGTAGGTGAAACCCTAATTTTTTAAATTTAGATATATATAAAAAAATGTTGTGAATTTACCTACAATTATTTTACTAGAGGTTATAAATAATTAAATTAAGATTCCATTAAAATTTTAGCTCATTTGGATCTATTTTTAAAAAGTTATCTCCATTTTAGGGTTTTTCATAAAATTGCTCTATAGTGCGTAATTCAAAGAATTTTTTTGAGTTATTTACATTTTTGGAAATATTATAAAAATTTGGATAGGGTATTTTCTTTGTATGTTTTTATTTGAGGCTGAAATAAGTCCCAAATCTCTTGGTCAAAGTTGGGTCAAAAGTGCCAATCAGGGTCGACATCGTAAAGCCCTTTTATGGAAGGTCCACAAACTTGGGGCTAAGGAAAGGGTGATAAAAATCTAGGTAAAACTCCTAAAAAGGAAGAGATGGAGTAATAATGGGTACATACTATATATTTTATACCAGGGTTCTCTGACATAGATCACAAAGTGAACCAGCTTGACTATAGTGTGCAAGGCATTCAAAGTGAGGAGCAAGGCATACAATCTAATATAAAACCCATACAAGATAGTTTGGTAGATATCATGATGGATTTGAAAAATAATCAATCAAATCATCTAGCTATCACTATTTCACAACCCCACCAAGGTGGTTCTCCCAACCAGTCTACTTCAAATCCAACTACATGGCCACAGAGGAACCTGTTACCAAAGGTGGATATGCACAAATTTGATGGAAAAGATCCACTCAATTGGATCAACCAAATGGAGAATTTTTTTGATCTACATCAGATCCCAAGTGGACAGAAGTTTACCATGGCATCTTTATATCTTGAACCTGATCAATTCATTTGGTATCGATGGTTGTGTGCTCAAAAGAAAAAGATGACTCTCAGTGTCACTTGGTCAATTTTTACAGAGGAGCTACAATTACACTATGGCAATAGTGTGACAGAGAATAACTTCATCCAACTAGAAAAATTGTGATAGACTGGCTCCATCAAGGATTATATTCATCATTTTTAGAACCTATCCTTACGTGTGGAGATAATTTCTGAGGAGAACTTGAAAGACCTATTTTTGGGTAGACTCAAGGATGACATTCAACATGAGGTACGCATGTTTAATCTACTTAAGATTTTTGATTCTATTATAATGGCACACAGATCTAAGGAAAAATTCATAGCCAACAAGAAGCAACCATTCAATCACTTCAAAGATTATATCATATCGACACCAACATTTCCTTCACCTACTAGATTGACCCCTCAGTAAATTGAAGAGAAGCATGCAAAAGGATTATGTTTCGGTTGTGATAGAAAGTGGAGCAAAGGACATAGATGTGCTAAGAATAAGTTATTCTACATTAAGGGATCCAATGAAGATGAAGAAGAAGATGATGCCTCTAATGATGATGAGGAAGAGATAGAGGAGGCACCTGAATATTCCCAACCTACAATCTCTTGTCATGTACTTGCAGGTATTAGCACTCCAAAAACTCTTAAGGTGGTGGGTTTCCTCAAGAAATAGAAGGTGACAGTGTTGATTGATTCAAGGAGCACACATAACATCATCAACCATAAGTTGGCCACTCAATTAAACTGTTTCATCTACCCAACACCAAAATTTTAGGTCATGATTATAGATGGTGGTGCAATTAATTGTTCAGGTAAATGCCATAGTATTAAGCTTGTTATGGGTGAGTAAAATCTCAATTCTCCTATGTTTTCTATTCCCATGGGTAGCACAGACATTATTTTGGGAGTCCAATGGCTCACAACCTTGGGTACCATTGAGATGAACTTATAGGAACTATTCATGAAATTCTATTTCGAAGGTAGGAAAATTAAACTACATGGATTACAGGCAAAATCTCCACAATTGATTAGTTCACATCAGATGACCAAGATGCTAAAAAGGGGGCAGAGGTAATTATTACACAATTATGTTCCATATAAGTTCAACCCACACAGGCATCTACACATCCTGATCTACAAATGATTCTTGATGACCACCCATCTATTTTTGGATCCATGCCAAAAGGACTACCACCAAAAAGAGAACATGATCATGCCATTCAAATACTTCTAGGGAGTCAACCACCAAATATTAGACAATATAGATATCCATATACATAAAAGAGTGAAATATAAAAGATGGTCCATGAGATACTGGAGGTAGGGATCATCAAGCACAGCTAAATTGCATATTCATCACTAGTGGTCATGGTGCAGAAGAAGGATGACACATGGAGGATGTGCCCAAATTATAGGGAACTCAACAAGTACACCATCAAAGATAAGTTTCCTATTCCAATAATTGATGATTTACTTGATGAGTTTCATGGTGCTAATTATTTCATAAAATTGGATCTTCACTTGGGGTACCATCAAATTAGAATCAAGGATGAAGATGTTCATAAAACTGCTTTTAGAATGCATGAGGGCCATTATGAGTTTTTGGTAATGCCCTTTGGTATTACAAATGCACCATCTACTTTTTAGAGCTTGATGAACACTATTTTTAGGCCTTTTTTAAGGAATTTTTTGTTGGTTTTCTTTGACGACATATTGATTTATAGTCAAACATGGGAAGCACATTTACAACATGTGAAATAGGTGTTGATAGTTTTAGACAAACATCAGCTTTATGTGAAGCCATCCAAATGTGTTTTTGGAGTGCAGGAGGTAGAGTAGCTAGGTAACATTGTTTCCCATGAAGGTGTCAAAGTTGATCACCAAAATATCAAAGCTATGATGGAATGGCCCATGCAAAAAACTCTCAAAAACCTCTAAGGGTTCTTAGGACTAGCAAGTTACTACCGAAGATTTGTGAAAGGTTATGGTAGCATAGCAGCTCCACTCACTGCATTGCTAAAGAAGGATGTCTTCCATTGGAATGATTCTACCACCAAAGTATTTGAGAAACTAAAATTATTTATGTGCACCACTCTAGTTTTGGCTACTCCAGACTTCTCAAAGACGTTCACTGTTGAATGTGATGCTTATAGATCTGGGTTGGAAGTAGTATTGATACAGGAAGGAAGACCCATTGCATTTGAGAGTCATCAATTCAAAGGTAAGAATCTATAAAGACCTGTTGATGAGAAAGAAATGATGGTTATTCTTCATGTAGTTAAATAATGGAGGCCCTATTTGCTCGGTAGACACTTTAGGGTGAAAATGGATCATGATAGTCTCAAATACTTTTTAGAGCAAAGATTATCATCTGAGGAACAACAAAAGTGGGTAACCAAAATATTGGGTTATGATTTTGAAATAATCTACAAGAAAGGTAAATATAATGAGTAGTAGATGCACTATCCAAATGAGATACATCCACAGAAGCATTACTTTGTGCAATGTCCATGTTGCAAGCAAATTGGGTGGATGAAGCCAGGTTAGAATGGGAGAAAGACAAGGATACACAGGTTCTGATTCAAAATCTCCATCAAGGTACTTTAGCCTCTGACAAATTTGAATGGAAAGGTAATGTCTTATGGAATAAGGGCAGGTTATACTTGTGCAAAGATTCAGAGCTTAAGCATAAGATTCTTGTAGAGTTGCATGCATCTCCAATTGGGGGCCACTCAGGGTTCTTGAAAATTTATCACAGAATTATGAAAGAATTATTTTGGGAAGGACTCAAAGGATATGTACAAAATTTTATCCCAGAATTCTTGATATGCCAATAGAATAAAGGTGAGATAGTTAATACCCTAGGACTGTTACAACCATTAGCAATTCCCAGTCAAAGGTGGGAGGAGGTTTCCATGGATTTCATCATAGGGTTGCCTTGTTCTGAAGGAAAGAAATTATCTTGATCATTGTGGATAGGCTTACAAAATATGCCAGTCTTTTTTGCTCTCTCACACCCATTTTCAACAAGTATAGTAGCAGCTATTTTTTCGGAGGCAGTTCTAAAATTACATGGAACCCCAAAAATAATTGTAAGTGATTGTGATCCTATTTTCACTAGTAATTTTTGGAATGAACTATTTTCCTATTTGGGTACTCAGCTAGCTCATAGCTCATCTTACCACCCGCAATCTGATGGACAAATAGAAGTGGTTAACAAATGTTTAGAGGGGTATCTCCATTATTTTATATCAGATAAATAGGAACATTGGGTTAAATGGCTACCACTTGCAGAATGGTGGTATAACACATCTTTCCATACCTCTTCTAAAATGTCTCCATTTCTATCACTATATGGTTACCATCCACCTTCCATCACTTCTTGATTAAAGGTGCAAACCAAGGTTTGAGATGTGGAGGATTGCATTCACATCAACAAGAGGTTTTGGCTAGTTTGAAAGAGAATTTGGCCTTGGCATAAAATAGGATGAAGCAACAAGCAGATCAACACCGTAGTGAGCAAAATTTTGAGGTGATTGACTGGGTATTTATATGTTTGTAGCCTTACAAGTAGATGTCTTTGAAGTAATAGAAAAAATACAATAAACTTGATCCTAAGTATTATGGCCCTTATCAGGTTCTACAGAAAATTGGAAGTATGGCTTACAAGCTCGAGTTACCTCATTCATCTCACATACACCTAGTATCTCATGTTTCCTATTTGAAGAAGGTCATTGGATAGAAATTTTTAGCCTAGACAAAGCTCCCAGAACTACATGAAGAAGGATGAGTCATTTTAGAACTAGAGAAGATCCTCCAAACACGTACTAAAAGGTTGAAAACCAGAGAGATTAGGGAATATATGATCAAGTGGAAGACCTGAGTAGTGAAGATGTAACTTGGGAAGGTGAAGATTTTCTACAACAACATCTAGAGTTGTTCAATATTGAGGACAACATTGGTTTGAAGGGGAAGGGAATGCTACGCCCCTAACCTATCACATGTATTAGGATAAGAATAGCCAAATTGTGGCTTACTTATCCCTCTTTGATGCTATATCACATTTCTCAATAAATTCATTTGGTTAGTAGGTCATCCTATGGAGTAACCATGACCTAGATAGACTATATATAGGAGGTAGTGGGTAATTGTTTATCATCATATTGTGAATTCTACTCTTATTGAAACTTGTGGAGGTTGCCCCCTCGAAGTGTCTTGTCTATTATCATATATTCTGATATATTTCAATCATATTTGGATCTATTTCTTCTATTCTACTTTATTGTTGAAGTAATTTCATTACATTATAACACAGTCTCAGCCCTTCCATCATGCTTCATGAGCATGCACGATCCCTCTCATTGATACAAGACACCATGATATAAAGTCTCTAATGAGACTCATCATTTAGTATCATCTCTCCTGAGCCTTAATTATACATAGTTTATTTATGATTGCTTGTACATAACTTATATGTCAAAAATACAAAAAAATTCAAATATGTCAAAATACCAAAAATCTAAAAACATTCAAATATGCAAAAAATAATACAAAATTTTAAAATACAAAAACATTCAAATATGTCAAAAAAATACAAAAACATTGAAATAAATCAAAAACACCAAAACAAATTCAATTGTATGCATTATCCATGCTTTACATTTCTACTACCATGCTAGACTTATAGTTGCTATTATATGCTATTGTTTGTCAATTTATCTACAAATCCATGTTTTATAGATGCTATTTGAGAGTGTACAGTGACATTAAAATCCATGATTGCTTCACTCTACCCATTGAGGGGGCATCTTAATTATACATTCAAGACATACATCGATATATTTTTACCCACTAGGGGCATCTTCTACATGACTACACCATCCAAGTATGTCATTTATACACCACATAATCTAGTTATCATAATGATGTACATTATTTACTAGCTTACATAGATTACTCTATCAACACTCACTAGTATATAGAACTTGTGTATTTCTTAGTATATACCTAGTCTTGTACTTCATGTCTTGTATACTTTCACTTCTTGCTTTGATTAGTTAGATGTGATTGTATTTCCAATTTATTGCATGCCTTCTTCTTTTTTTTTGTAGCTAGATGTGATTGCATTTCTTAGTTCTTATTTTATCTCTTGTATCTACCTTAGGACATTTTCCAATGTCTTTTGCTTCTATTCTTATGTCTACCTTAGGTCATTTGCCAATGTCCTTTGCCTATACTTTTCTCTATGATTGTGGCTTTCACGCCAACCTTGTTTGTTTCTAATTGTATATTTTCTTAAATATGTTTTCTTTCCAGTTTGAGTGATATGTGCCCATTTCCCTTATTTTATTGGCCCCTTGACCACTCTTGTATGCTTCTTACTTATTGTCTTGTGTGCTTGTTTCTTAATTTATTTTCAATTGTTTGAAATGTCATGATCCACATTATACATTATCTTGATTTTTTGGATGCCATGAAGGACATCATGCTCCATCCCTCCTTAACAGCTAACAACTAACTAGACTTCTAGTTCATTATATTGCACATATTATTACATTGTTATATCTATCTAAGCATACCCCTATTGATCTAACAATCTCCATTACAAACCATGTTATATCTTGAGATATCTTGTTGATTATCATTAATATATCATGTATCTTCACAGCATAACACACTTACAAGGATTTTTTTTAAGGGTAGTCATTACAATATATTCATTCCTACCCTCAAAAGAGGGGGAAATAAACAAGGGTTTTATCATATAGATCAGAGCTCTTACCAATCAAAAACTTAGATTTTAAAACACCTAAAACAATATCTAGACTTCAAACTAGCTAGAACAAACCAGGCAAACAGTGACAATTATAGAATAGTCATCATAATCAGATCAGGACAATAGTTCCAAGATTAGACTATAGCATTGAATAGTAGGGTGTCTATTTTTGGTACTCCTTTCTAAACATCAAAAAAAAATTCCAAAAATAGACAAAAAAAGTATGTAGTTATAGTTTTCTTAGCAACAGTTCAGTTCAAAATCAATAGTTTTAGTATAGTTTTTCTCAAAGAATCTAGATATAAGGGGAATCATGCATGACATGATGTATCTAACTTAAAATTTAAAATTAGGAATTTGGTATAACTTCTAGATTAGAATCCATGTTTTAGACACCAATGATTGGGGGTAATGTGCATAGCACATTTGACTTCTTTTATTTCTAAGTTCAGTACATTACCTAGGTTTTCTTAGTAGTTGTGTGCCTTATTCCATCTGTAGGCGGTTGGAATTATTTTTAAGTGGTTTCCACATAAGCTTATTTCCCAATTCCAAAGTGGATTTCATATAAGCCTAATCTCTACCTTTTCTAAGTGGCCAAGAGTAGCCTAGTTTTTTTCACACATTTTACTATCCATGCCACATTATCAGATTATAGTACATTCATGGGCTTCGAGAGCCATCTCATTAGACATAAATTTCATATCAGTATCATTTCATAGCTTCACTTCATGGGGAAATGATGGATAAGAAGGAATAGCTAGTCTTTGTATTCTTAAGCAACCTACTCAAAATGATTGGGCACACAGTCTAAAATTCAATTAACACACACATGATCACATAGCTTCACTTAGTGGGTGATGATGGAGCCAAAGAGCTAGCTTTAGCATTATTGAGCCACTCTCAGAGAATTTAGCACTCAACTCTATTTAAAATATTACTCTTGGTACAATACATACCTAGCATTACTCAACATCACTTAGCATCACAACAGGTTTTGTATTAGTTTGTGTACCTAGTGAGGTGTATTCATTTATTTTTCTTCCTCTCTCTTACCTAGATTTATACATTCTTATTTTATTTATAGAATATATAGTAAGAATTGATATACTCTTTGTTTTCTTTTACAAATTTACGCTTCACAACATGCTTTCTCTATGCACATGCAACATCACATGGCTTTATGGGCTTCACCCTTGCAGGTAAGTTTAGGTACACTTTCTACTTTTCCCTTATCCTAGTATTTCAATCTGTTGCATTACTAGAATAAATGGAAGGCAAATGTAGTAATATAAAATGTGAAAATTATTAACTTGAGTGTGGCTTGTGACACCCAACCAGTAAGTCCCTCTTACATGCTCTCATGACCCTTCTAGACACCTTCTTACTTATTCCCAATCATTCACAGGTCTTCAAAACCTGATTCAAGCTTAGTGAGGCTAATTTTCCCATTAAAAATCCATCTCCCAAGTTTCATACCCTCAAGACAATAGCACCCAACTTGGAATATAGCATCAGACCCTAGGGTATCCAAGTTTAACACTCTTGTCCAATCACATTTTCAGCCCCCAAGTGACCATTTTATCTCAATTCCTCTTCCTCATTATGTCAGCCTAGCATGAATACATTTGACCCATGACTATTAGATCTCTATAAAATCCCATTCAAATTTCATTTATAAGGGGTTGGAAAATATCACAAAGCAAACAAGAATACAAGCAAGACTACTCAGGCATATTTCCCTATTCTCTACATAGAACCATCTAATATAACCATAATCTTATTCAAACCCTTACACTAGTCCCTAAACACCTCAAATACACCCAATTTTAACATTTTGCATCTTCATACACACTATTTCACAAAGCACATCAAGTGGGAGAACTACATATGGCTTGATCCCTCTTCAGAGTATTAGTATGTAGGTAGCATACCCACATAAGGGGTGTGGATACATGTTCAGTACATCTTACACACACTAACCCCCCCCCCTCACTCTTTCTCAAATTTTATTGAATCATAATGGAGTCTAAGGTTTGAAGACTAAATTAGCTCTATAGGGAGTTCCATATACATCCATCATCCAAAATTTTACAAGTAAGCTCATACACAGACAATGGACAAAACCTAGAAAGCTCAAGCTCCAAGATAATAGTTGCAAAATAGGACTATAGTTATAGACCCTAGGGTGTCTTATTTTTATGCTCCTATCCTTTCATGAAATGAAGGCTAAATCCTGAATCATGACACTGTCATAGTCTTGCATAGTGGATTCCAAACCCTGTTTCAATCATCTCAATCCAATTTAAGCTAAGTTACATTTATCCTCCCTTATTACTATTTTTTGAAAGGTTCAAATTAAAATTAAATTATAAAAACTAGTAGCTTAATTATAATAATATTATTTACTAATTTAATTAACTTAGACCCTTAACTAAATTAGGAATAAGACTCCAATATTCCTAAAACTATTAAATCACTTGGGAAGTATTATTTGAGTTGTGAAATGCTGTCAAAATAATTTATTCAAATAAGAGACATGAAAAATAAGATGAACCTAAGAAGAAGGTGGAATTTCTAACTTATAGACTATAGGGTTCATTTTCTTTATAACCTTATAAGGCCCTTATAACTTTGGAGCTAGTTTTTGGAAACTATTCATTTTCAATTAAGATTGCATATAAGTCTATAATGTGAGGAAAACCTTATCCCCTAGTTAAAATATATATATTGAGTTATTTTTCTTTGATTTTTGTTTTATGTGTTCTAATCTAGGTTCATATTTTACTTGAGGACTTGAATAAAATTATCCCACACACTAAGAGTGGTGTCAATTGTTTAAACATGATAACTACCTGGAAGGTAAGAGAGGAGAGAGGGTAGATTCTAAATGTAGACTACTTTGTAAGGGAACATTTTGGGGGTTGTGTGATATGTGTTGTTGTACCCCCATTCAAAAATTAGTAACCTCTTTAACCAATGATGTAGGTTAGAGGTAAAATATCATAGGTGTTTTTAAGCATTTTTTGACAATTTTGGTTTAGCCATCTATTTTTAGGTGATATCCAAAGCTCATTTTTTATTTTTTTCCTATTATTTTAAATAATTATTTCCATAAAAAACTAGTAAAATATAAGTCACAATTAGATATAATAGAATGAGTTACATGGAGTCATAATATTAGGTTAAAAAAGGTTTGGGAAATGGTCAACGAGGTGTAGGGATGGACTAAGGCACATAAATGGGCATATTTTGAGAGGTGATCCACCACCAATAGTATGATTTATTTTCATGCATAATTCAGAAGGCCATCAGTTATATCCATTAAAATATGTATCTAAATCTAATATGAATGTTGTATAAATATTATATTTTCCACTATTTCACTCATGTGATGCTAACAAGTATCACATTCTTTGAAAAATTTATTGATGTCTTTCTTAATTCTGTACTAAAATAATTTTTGAAAAACTCACTTATATTTTTTTAGAAAACCCAAATGAAAAATTGAGGGTGATCCATTTATTTTGATCAAAATATTATTTCACAACCTTAAATTCAGAATTAAAATAATGTCACCTTTGTATCATAAGTATTGTCTGTCCCAAGCAATGTTAGGTTTGGAGGCAAGGTCAATAGGGAATTGTTAGATGATATGTTATGTGTGAGTGTCCACATGCCACTCTTATTTGATGCCATGCATCCATTCTATAATTAGTTTACAAATAATGCACATAGTGTTATTTGTTCCTCATATTTGTAAGAGAGTGCATTTGTGACCACATTCTCCTTTCCCTTCTTATAGGTGATTTCATAATCATACCCACTAATTTGGTGACCCATTTTTATTGATCCAACAAGGATAATCTATTCTAAAAAGTATTTTAGACTATGATGATGTGTTTACTTGCATAAATGTATTCATACCAAGTATGGATGCCACTTACTAATTGCATGTAGTATTTCCATCATTCCCTTTTCACATGTAAAATATACCATGTTTTTTCTAAGTGATAGCCTTGCCAATAAATGTGATGGGTCATCCTTCGTACATGAAGATAGCATTGATTCTATTGTATACAACATTTTTAATGATGATTATCTTAGAGAAACATAACATTGATAAAAAAAAGTGTAGTACACAAGCTTTATTTCAATAAATCAAAATCATGGTATGCTACCTCTTACCAGGGAAAAACATCTTTTTTAGAATTGCAATAAATGGGTGGTGAATTTTCCATAATCCTTAAAAAAAAATAGTACCAGGTGAGGCCCAAAAATCCATGAATATTTATAAGTGTCTTTGGATTTTTAAATTTTTTCATGGCTTAAATTTAATCTAGGTTAACTTTGACTTGGGTGGTACTAAATGATATACCTCAAGTACTCAACTTTGAGCTAATCAAAAGATACCTTGGATAATTTTGTACATAATTGATGGTCAAAGAGAGGTTTTAATGTTATGTCAAGGTGATGTAAATGATCTTCCCAATTTTTTATATATATTAGGATATCATCAAATAATACCATGATGAATTTACATGGTAATGGATGAAAGAGTTTATTCATAAATCCTTGCAATGTTGATAGAATGTTGGTAAGCCTGAAGGGCGTGAAAATAAATTTATAATAGTATTCATGAGTATGGAAAGATGTTTTGGGAATATAATATTAATTTATGTGTATATGATGATAACCTGACCATTAATATAGATTAGAGAGGAATTGGGTTCAATGAAGCTTATCTAAGAGTTCATCAATCATCAGGATATGGAATTTGTCCTTACTATTAAGTTTGTTCAGTTCCCAAAAATATATGCATAGTTTCAAGACCCATCATTTTTTCAAATAAAACTAGAGAAGAGTATATACTTGCACTTAGGATATTATTTATGCCTTTTATAGCTCATATACCATTTTTTATTTATATTTTTAAAATCAAAGGTATCAGTGTGACTAAATTTTTAGGGTTACACTCCTCAAAAGTAACTAAATGAGATGGTCCTAAAGCCATCAAGGTGATAATCCTTTTGGATCTTCAAATATTAACACATGTTTGACTAAAATATTTTTTAATTCATGAGGTTGGATGGAATCAAGAGACACACTAAATTGAATGAAACATAGTTAACCAACAATCCCATAATGCCCCTTCTTGAGGAGTTTATAAATATGGTATGATCTTATGACATTGGTTTATCCTAGCATGAGGCATATCAATTTAAATATTATCTAGTATTGTAGAACTGCATCCAAACTTATGAAAAGTATCAAAAAATTGGTAAAAGGGTGTAAAGCCATTGAGTCACAAGAAATACATCACATCCTCCCAAGGAAAAAAAATCATGTCTGATTTGAGCTTATATTCCCCCAATAAGATATGAAAATTGTTGAATTTTGATTTAAAAGGCAATGTGCCCCCATTGGAAATCATAACTTAAAATATTGAATAAGGTTACACAAAGTAGTCAATTTGTTTGGCTATCTTAAGATCAATGAAAGTAAACATGTTGTCTAAGTCAATGAGAATAATGAGGGGTGCTTCTTAAAATATCATTTTAATTTCATATTCTGAAGAGTGGATACCCTTCACCAAGGTGTGCACTAAAATATATGGTTGTCAAACCATATAGATCAACTCTTGTGCTCCTTTTTCCTCTACCTGGGACTCTTGACCATCTTATCATTCATTTGTATCAAGAGTTGACTTTACATATAGTAAATTAAACTTGTGTTCAACACTTTTATGGCCTTGTGTAAAATTTTATTCACAATTATAACAAGTCCCTTTTTATTTATGGGCTCACATTCAACCTCTATACAACATTTAATGGTGGTTATTTTTGGAGATGGGGTTGTCATGATGCATTATAATGTGGATGGTTTGAAAGGAAAAAAGTTTATATAATAGCTCTAGGTTGTGAGCTTATATTCAATTAACTTGGCCAACCCAATATCTTCCATCATGTCCTTAGGCTTAAATATTTTTACCTTTTTGAAAACTATATCTTTGAGGCCACTTATGAAGCAAACATTAAAAAAAACATTGAATAAACCTACAGTTTGATTTGCCAGTTTTTTAAATTCAATTTAGTAGTTTTGAACTATTATTTTTTTCATGATTTTGGTAAGGGATTTGATAAAATCATCATATGCATTGGGACCAAATAAAATCAATAATATTTTTGCAAAATTGTCCTAAGTTGTCTCATCATGAGACTTATGATACCATTGGTACCATTGGAATGCTTCCTTTTCCAAGTGGAAAGAGGTGATAGGTTTTTTTCCATCCCTAATGTATTCTACTGAATAATATATTATTCTACATGGTAATCTAATTTTTAAGTTTAGTATCATAAAATTTATGGAATTCTAATTTTGGGACACACAACATATTTCCTGATAATAAACTACTCTTAAAATGCTCATCACCTTTAATATTTCTTGATAGTTTTGAATTTTGTGCATTGAGGTCATGTCCCATTTATTGCAAATCAGTGACTACATATCTTAAGTTCACAAATTGTTACTCCATGTTCTTGGTTTTGTATTGGGTTGTCACAACCATATAAAAAATGAGACTTGGGGCTATGAAAAATGCTTACTATATTTATATGTCAAAATGATCAACTTGATGAGACAATAAGAATAGTATAATTATCCCCATGGTAAAAAAAATCTAGACCTTTTTAACTATAAATTCACCTTATGGGTAAAAATCCATTGAGATTTTTCATATCTAGCACCATTTAGAAAGCAAATGTCGCATAATACTCTATCTTTTATTTGTGACCCCCTATTCTTACACTTCCACAAACTATTCCGATTTTATGAATTTTGTAACTCATATCTATAGTTTGTGGATTCTACTTTCTACCATTACATTTCTTAAAGGGATTAAATGGTAGTAGTTTATACCAACACCAAATTACTAAGGCTTTAAAAAAAAGGTGAAAATGGGTAGAGCTTTTATAAGGTGTGTCTAGTTTATGAGATCATATTCAAAGTTATCTCGTTCATAAATAATTTTAGCCCAATATTTCAAAGCTTTATTGGCAAAATATACCTATATCCCACTATATCATCTTTGAGTTTAGTTACAAGTATATTCATGGGGCTAACCCTTATCATTAAACCAATAATAATAGATAATTAAAGGCTTCCTATAGATAAGATTTGAAAATAACCATGAGGTCTTCTGATATACCTGAAGGTATGTGGAAGCTTAATTCTATGTACAATTGTTGTCTATGAGCATATGGTTTTGGGTCAATCCCACAATACTTCACACATGGATCCTATGTGCTTAGAAATAAATGATAACTTTAAATGATTGTTTTTAACCTCTGGCATATGGTTTCTAACCTAAAATAGAAAATAACTAATTTAGGTAAAAATTAGTTATGTTCGAGAGAGGATGCTTAATGCCACTATTTTTGAACCACTATATGTTCACTAAGGTCATGATTAGGATGAGGTGAGAGCATAGATATTTTCAAAGAGCCATAAACTAGTATTGTTGTTGCAGAACATGGCCATGGAAAAAGATTTGATACTAGATGATATGTTCACCTTCCTATTAATAAATTAAACCAATACCAAAATAAAAATAAAATATACCACAAATGAAATGGAAGATAACTTTATTGGATTAGCAGAGAGCATAATTGTATTAAAATATCATTGGCCTCTTTAAGGGGGCAACCTCCTTTGAAAAAACTCAATATAATATAATTTGTGCATCCATTACACTAGTCTATGCTCCTAATTTACACTAATTCTATGTTAACCAACTACTAATTTCCATGTATGTGGGATTATCTTAAATAGTTTAAGGGATGACATATGAAGTATATATGTTTTTATATTTTATTAATAATAAATATAAAAAAAATAGAATGAGGGGATCCTAACAAGACTATACACAAGTATAATATATAAGGATATTATGCATATTTAGCAAGAGAGAAAGTTGGAAAGTAAATAACACATTGCACAGTAGTGTGGAATTCAAGATAATAATTAACACAAAACATGAAGCACACAAATAGGAAAGAATTTGCTACAAATCCTAGAGGTTTTTAACACAAAACGTAGGTATTGAAGGGAAAGCTATTGAAATATTTTGGGGAATGAGATTTCATATACAACAAGCCTTGTAATTTGTATTGGTGATCATAACTTATCTATTATATTTTGATGTTGGATGTATTAGGCTACTATTATTATTTTTGTATGGGGATACAAGCTATCATTATTGGAGCTTTAATGTAACTATAACCACCTGTACGTTAATTTATTATGCACTATTTTTATGAATGAATATGAGTTATTTATGATAAATCTTATCTACTCTTAGATGATGTTTCATACATGTGTTGATTTTAATGTTTTAGCATAGTTATGTGGCTACATTTTAATTTTTAATGTATTACATGTCTAATAATATATACCATTTTTTAATTGTATTTATCATCCAAACCTATATGACCCTAGTAATCTCCCTTTGAGTCTCATGTGAGCACTCAAGTAACACTTTATATCACCCAGAATTTGGAAAGAAATAGATTAAAATTGGAAAATAACTCGTAATCAATCCAAACTCAAGATAATCATCAAATGGAAATAATTAAAAAGAGGAAGTAATTGTTCATAGAATTGGAAAAACTCTTACCATCATCTTGTTGATCTCCTTTCCAAGACACAACAATGTCGTTTGAAGACCGAATCAAAAAATTTAAAACCTAAAATGGTATGTAAGATTACAAAGTATACTCAAGCCTGTAATGCTAATGGTTAGTTGGGAAATGATCTTGACATCATAGATTCATTCTAACTCTAGATGCCCCAAATGTTTGGGTCACCTTACATTTATATAGGTGTTTGGAAGGAAATAGAGGGTAAATTTCCCTCCCATGTTTCAAATTTGAGAAGGGATAAAGTTCTAGAGATTGAAAATCCCTAAATTTTATTTTGGGAGGCATGTGATTAGAAAGTGGGTGAATTAAAAACTAGAATATTAAGAATTATGTGTAAAGTGGGGTAAATTAGGAATTGAAATATTAGGAAATATGAATATGTGGAGAGTGGGATATTTCATGTAGTTAGGATTAATTAATTAATTGACTTAAGGGAATGAAGAGGTGATGTTAATATGGGACATAAGGATAAGCATTAATTAGATTAGATGAACAGGATATTAGACAATATTAGGCATAATTAAACAAGTTAATTTGGTGAGAAAAATTAGATGCATAAATTTTTCCCCTATTTGAAAATACATTACGAATGGAAGGAGTATTGGTATTTCAAAGAATATAGTTGATCATGGATGAGTGTTAGTAAATAGTGGACATAGGATGCCCCATCGAGGTGACATGTTAAGAATAATTATATGGATGGCCACTTGAAAGGAATAAATATGGGAATGGTATATTAATAAACAAGGGAATGTGAGATGTGAGATCAATGATGAAGAAGATGAAATAATTAGGATTAGCAAGCTACACATTGACAATGTCTCTGATAAAGACATGCATTTAAGAAGTGAAGATGACAATTTCACATTTGTTAACACATCCGTAGGGGGAATCAACCATAATAAAAGAGTGATAAGATAAGAGGTTGAAATATTTTGATGTATCCCAAGCAAGGACACATGTAAGGGATAACTACAATCCTGAATGTGATAAATGGTCTGTAAGCTTGTTGATATATCCCAAGCAAGGATGCATGCAAGGGAGAAGCACAAACCAAATAAATTGATGAATTAGGACACAAAATATCGACATATCCTAGGTAAGGACATATGCCAAGGATAGATATGGGATAAAATGGTAAAGGCCAAGAGCTTTCAATGTATTCAAAGTAAGGATGCATGCTTGTAGAGCATCATGCCAAAATAAGATGATGATTTGATAATTTTAATAAAGAGTGTAGCTCATAGCATGTGTCAAGTGAGAGTAATAAGCAGTGGATAGAGGAAAAATAATGTGGTCAAATGACGAAGGGATGAGAGGGAAGGATTGGTTAGTATGGCTAAGCTATCCTTGGGCACCATGGGTGACCAAGCACTTCCTACATAGTCTTAAGAGACATCATACATATGTAGTTCTCCTAAAATGTGAATAATTATGGGAGGAGCATGAGACTAGATTAGGAATGGAGGAAATAAAGGAATTGGATGTAAATAATAAGGGTGGATGAGGTGAATTTTTGGAAATCAATGAGCTATAATCAAATGGTATTGAAAATACCCCTAGTAAATACATGCACAGGGAGTATAAATGATGGTTTCATGGTTATTGACACATCCCAAGGGGGAATCAACCTTAACAAAAGAGTGAAAAATAAATCCATGAGATTTTGACATATCCCAAGAAAGGACACATGCTTAGGAGAACTATGAGTCTTGAATGGAGGATAGATGAGTGTCATTGTATCTCAGAGAGGTGACTGATGGATAATGAAGGATGTGGGTCATGATGATTCCATGATTATGGGTGAGTAAACCTTAGGAAACTCAAGTGACTGAGATGCCCACAGAGTGTAAAGAAGACCAAAGGTCAATGGTTTTTTATGAATGGAATAATCCCATATGCATTGGGAGTAATAGTTTTGAAATGAGAAAGGTGGATAAATAAGAAGCAAAAATAAGAGGGAGGCACAAAAAAATGGAGTGGATGCAAAGGAGGTGGTTTCTTTGGAAGAGATGAAGAATGTTGCCTGGGTGCCAACGCAAGGTGGAAAAATTGGGCAGTAGGAATAGAGGGGTATAAGTTATCATTATGATCTAAGTTATAAGATGGGGATCTCTATCAGGAGATAAAAATGATTTTAGGAAAAAGGCCATCATCATTATGAGTTGATTTTTATTAGCTACAATGAAGGTGAGACTTGTGGGATTTATTTTACAAGAGGCCATCATTATGATATGCTAAATATGATAACTAATATGTGTGGCAAGATTTGAAGAGCCTATTCAAGCTCTCTAAAAGGAGGTGTACACATCATCTATCCTTGTAATTTTAAACCAATAATCCTCAGAGGGAACTAAGGATATCATTTTTAGTGTTGAGCTTAGTGTCCTAGAGGAGGAAGGCATGGTTACTGGTGAAGAAGGTAGCAAAGGGATAGCCTCCACTCAAAAAAAATTAGATGCAGTTAAAAATATGGAAAGGGAATAAAAGGTGTAAAATAGATGTGGGAAGTGGAAAGAAGAGAAAATCCAAATTAGTATAGTAGGTTGTGAGAGGGAGGTTGTGGTTTAGGTGGAAGGTATAAAATATGGGTGTGTGAAATAGTGAGGAGGATAAGTATGAGGATCAACACTGAGTTGAGTGCAAAAACTAGGTATGGATTTATAGTTGGGTTTTATTTTGAATGTATGTGTGTATGGATAGGTGCGTGGTGAACTAAGGTTTTTTCAATGGGTGTTTTAGTGGGGGATATCAAGAGTCAGGGTGTGGGGAGAAGTTAAGGGGATGGTGTAGAGGTCACATGGGTGAGAAAAAGACACATTGTATGGGAAAGGGGAGCATAAAATTATGAGAAAAGGAGATCATGTTGTAGGGGAAAGGGGAATAGAAAATAGTCGGGAGAGGAGGCCATGTTGTGAGGGAAAAGCTAGGGTTTGTGGGCAAGAAGAGAGGAAAAATCCATAGGGTTAGGGTAGGGGGATAAGAGTGACATAGGCATAGGGATATGACTAGGTGAGGGGACCATATTGAGGGGAAGCATATTGGGGGTAGTGGTATAAGATGTCATGATTGAATAAATGTATTGGGCGAATAGGGGCCCATGGGATGAGAGATGGTAGGTGGGGAACATCATATTTTTGGGAAAGGGTTTGAAGGTTGTTTAAACATGAGATGTAATGACCTTATTTGATTGGTAATTGTATTTGTGTGATAAGAAGAGTGAGTTTATAGAGGTGATGATGGTGATAGGATGTGTTTTCAGATGGTTATGAATATGTAGATGTGAACAATGGTTAAGGAATGTATACAAAATTTGGAGGCATGGGAGAAGAACAAAAATAACAAGGGCATTAGGGATTGTATGGGTCGATTAATAGTTTCATGAAGGGAGATTATAATATTATAATGTCAGGTGTCACTCTTGTAGGGTAAAATTATTTTGAGATATATAAATGGTAGATGTATTGGCCCTTGTAACATCATTACTAGATTAGGTGAAATGATGGGAGGCAAGATTGGGGTGCTACAAGAATAGGTATAGCAGATACAAGCTAACCATATGTAGCTAAAGTCATGATTGGAATAAATAGAGGTAGAGGAATGAGTGGACAAGATGGAGAGAAATATGGATCAGATACTATTTTATGCACTAGGTTAGGATACATTATGGCCTAGGTGGAAACAATGGCCTGAAAGACACAATATTGGAGAGCCTTATATGAGTAGGTAGTGTTAGTAGGGAAAATGGCTCCATCATATAGGTTAATCAATCAATCTGAGAGGTCATCAGGTACCAGGTCATCAAGTCAGTCAATTCACCCATCATCGAGGTCACCATCATAGGGTGCGATATAAATCATGATGTATCATTGGTGTAGATTAGGGCTCATATGTAACAGGAGGATAATAAGGAATAAATGTATGTAATTATGGAATAAATGTATGTAATTATGGAATAAATGATGTTATAGATGATAATGGGAAATGCAATTTTTCTATACAAAATAATGATGATGATATATATATATATATATGTATGTATACATATATATATATATATATATATATGTGTGTGTGTGTGTATACATATATATATATATGTATACATATATATATGTATATATATACATATATATATGTATATATGTATATATATATATGTATACATATATATATGTATATATATGTATACATATATATATATGTATGCATATACATGTGTGTGTGTGTGTGTGTGTGTGTGTGTGTGTGTGTGTGTGTGTGTGTGTGTATGTATGTATGTATGTATATATGTATATACATACATATATATATATATATATATATATATATATATATATATATATATATATACATGCGCGCGCGCGCACACACACACATACACACACACAAATGTGTGTGTGTGTGTGTGTGTGTGTGTGTGTGTGTGTGTGTGTGTGTGTGTGTGTGTGTGTGTGTGTGTGTGTGTGTGTATGATGATAAAATTTGGTATATATGTGTTGATGGTTATGAAATCATGGTTATGTGTAGCATAAATGTAACGTCGTATGATAACATAATGTATGTGATGTTGATGATAATAATGGAAAAAATGGGATGGGTCTTATTATGTCATGGAATGATTATTATGTGATATTTAATAGCTGGGAAGTTAATTATTGAGTGTAGGATAAGTATGTCAAGGGTGGCCAAAATATGATTTGATGGAACTAGGTGAGTGGTGACACTATGATGAGTGGTCACTGACTACTTTTGGGCCCATCTAAATAGTAGGGTGTATCAAACACTACAATTAATTAAGGATTATGGTGTTATATAATTCTTGAGGATGTAAGGATATTTTGTATTGAATTTATTCTACATTCATTCGTGTAAGTGGTGAAGTGTAGGTGGTTTGACGCTCAAAGAATGTCATATGATAGACTAGTGTTGCCACTAGAGAAGATCTATGAAGTGAACATGTAGGTTTTCCAGTCTCTAAATTAAGTGATGGATCTTTGGAAGTGATATTATGGAAACATAAATTGGAGGATTCTAGGCTCCAACTACAATGTAAGATGTGCTAATTTTGTTGTACAAAGTGTTGAGTTAGAAGGTGTGCCCAAGGCTTTGGAGAACTTGAAGGCATCCCTTTGTTTCATAGGGGAGACCTATAGGGGTGTCAAGAGCTCACAAAACATACATGAGGGTAATAATATGATGGTACTAATGGAATGAAGGAGGTGGTGTGGGAATCGACTCGGTCTGGTGTGTGTTGTTAGTATGGGTAAGCTAACCATTTAGGCTAGTATTATCCCCAAAGGGAGCTATAGAACATAGGTGATGTGGTTGTCTTGTGGGTACATCAGGATTGATTGGGGTACCTCCTAAGCTATTATCTAATTATGTATGGGATTTAGTGGTATATTTACTAGTTTTTGATATAGAAACTAGATATTTATATTATGATTATTGTAGTATTTTCATAGTTGTTTAGACAATGTTAGGGTGTGTGGTTTTTTTAACATGAATAACATGATAAAGGTATTTTGGTTTCATGATATGTATAAGTGTGATCCTCCTAAATTATGTATGAAGGTAAGGAGATAAGGCTATGCTTATATGTTGTTGTTAGTGGAATGAGTGAATAAAAATGAATGAGAATGTTTTGAGCCATGGAGGTTGTGCAATCCATGTTAATATAGCATGATGCAATGTTGAACCTAGATATATAGTAATTGGGGTATAATTTTTTCCAAAGTGCATTAAGAACACAAAATATTGTATGAAAAATGGACCTCTTGAATGAGGCACCATTGATATAAACTTACCAATGTAACATCATAGTGTGATGTTGAAAAATATTGATAGATGCAAAAAAAGAAGAAAAATGACATGATGCATATAGACAAATAGTGATAGCATAATAGAAAAAAGTAAAATTTGTTGACTATTAAAAATATAATCAATTTACACAAACAAGCACACCATAGACACATCACACATAGATGCAAAACCAAATATAAATGGAATTCAGATAATTAGATAGGATGGTTTGTAAAGTGGGTGAGCAACCCTTGATTATGTCATTCATGAGTGTGTGATATCTTATTTCCCCCAAGTATAAATGAAGACATGAAAAGGACTTGGTGAATAATGACAAGTGACTAATTGAAGGGAGTAGATGGTAAAGCATGGGATGGTTTAGAATGGGATCAGTTAAAGTTATCCCAAGAAATATCCACTCCAAGAGTAATCAAGAGGGTAGATTGAAACCATAAATGGATTATGAAGAGGTGTTGTAAAAGTAGGAGGGTGGAATGGAAACCAGGGATCACTCTTTAGAATTTACCTACTCCTTCCCCTAATTAGACCTATATTGAATTTCTCTCATGATGTGGAATGACACTCCTTGTAGATTTTACTTCCTTTAGCATGGTACACTATGTGGAGACCAAGGCTAAGGGGGATGGGTGATGAATGGATCGATGTGGATGGCTAAAAGATTACCCTCAAGTACCCAAGGTTATTTATATATGGAGGTTGCTTATAAGTGATGATGAGAACCCAGTTTTCATCATTATGATAATCCAAGGTGCTATAAACTCTAGTTTTCTCCATTGGATGATGTTTTTTTAATAATACTATTTATACTAGTATGTAGGAATGAGGGTGGACTGGTCATTTTGTGATTGTATGAGCTATAGACGTGGATGTTGGTGATCTCTCTATGAAACTATCCCTAAATGAGCATTGGGACATTCTTGGAATCTTGATGTTGACCTTTCGAGACATCTCAACTAAGGATTCATTATAATCTTGGTGAGGGATGATGCTAGTCTTACGATGTGTATTGTGGGGGATGATATAAAATGTGAATATAGGATAGGTAATGTGGATTTGGGACTATAAGTCACATGAATCATTGTGGATATTGATTTTTCCTTTTGTAATTCATGTCATATGACTAGGGCTTTGGAAGTATCCAAAACTTTTTGATTTTTTTGGTCTATGATCTAAATATTTGGATAATTCACAACCATTTTATATTGATTTGTTAAAGTAATTTGGCTTTGACTACATTTTGGGTCCTGAGATTAGGTTTCCCTAAATAAATTTGACCTTTGATTTGATTTATGATGAATTTGACTTGATGGACTGGGATTTGACCAATCACTAAACTTTCTTGAATTTGAACTTATGATCAGTTCAAAAGTGACTTGAGATTTATGTATTTGAATTTGTTCATGGACCCTAATAGAATTGGCATGTGGGATATTATGTTGAGAGGAATACAATGACACATCCTTCTTTTCATCCTTTTTGACAAGTGGGATGAGACAATTATTAGGTGGAAGGGAAAGATCAATGATTGGTGAAGGTGAATGAGGTAAACAAGAAATATCAATGATTATATGTTAAACATCATATGAGTTGAGGGGACTAGGAGATCTAGTTTTGGAAAAGTCCTCCTCAAGGGTCTTAAAAGTATCATCAATGATCTATTTAGGACTCACATCATGGGCTACACCTAAGTCATTGAAATAATCTATGGGGATTCACATGAGATTCATCCTTTGACAAGTATCTAAATTGATTGCACAAATGTCACTACTTATAAATAGGTTAGTGTTAGCCAGATCTTCATAGATGTTATGTGCAGAACTGGTCTCAATATCTTTATTGGGTGAGGATTATTATTAATCTAAAGAGGTGTCAAAAAGTACATCATATTGGTCTTCATCAGGTGATTAATACCCCACTCCATGATATGGCTAATGTTTCTTGATAATGATGGGATTTAAGATACCTTGCTCATGTCGTCCTAGGCCCTTTCCTTTATAATCCATGTTATTGATAATTTTATTAGCTATGGTGTATACTAGATTCTATAAATGTGAAGCAAAACCCTATGTAGATATCCAATAATCATATGAGGTTTCTATTTTTCTTCTGATAATAGCTCTACTTTCTCAAAGGATGTAGACCCAAATGTGTAGGTAATTGATTTATCTCTCACATGGAAAGGGACCTATAGCTTTGGGGTGACAAGGGTAGCTTAGCAACATTGAATGTCTGATATTTGTATTTTTCATAACCCTTTGAAATAATTTTGAAGTGGGTAAACTTAGGAAGATTTGATGGAGTGCTTAATAACTGATCAAGGTGAATGTATTTATTTGATGTGGGATCATATGGTTGGGTTTCTATGGTGGGACAGTACATATTATAGTCCTCACCTTCTAATTATCAATTATAGAAAGATTATGGATCCCCATGGATTATTATTTCCTTCTCAGAATGAGGAAATTTGAGGCATTCATGGAGAGTAGATGGAATTGTTTGCATATCATAGATCTATGGCCATCCAAGAATAATATTATATGGAAGATCAAATTCAACAATATGGATGAGGATTTGATGAACTACAAGACCCACCACAATGGGGAGATAGATCATTCTTGTTAACTATCTCTCGTTGTCATCATATGCTTTGATGATGATCAATTTTTTCCTAAGATATAAATTTGAGTACCCCAAGGTTTTGATCAAATTTATATTACATAGATTGATTGTTGACCCTCAGTCTACAAGTACTCAAGGGACTTGGTGGTTAGCAATGGATACTTTGATGTACATGGGATAATTGTGATTAAGTTCAATGGCTGGAAGGTCATGGGTGTGAAAATTTATTTGTTGGTTTTGTTATAGGTGGCCAAACAATGATTGGAACTAACTATCATCAATGTCTTTAGGCACCTTAGATTTATGAAGGATTTTATTTAGGATATTGTGATGGACTGTTGAGGACTTGAGAAGGTCTAGAATAGAAATTTGGGTAGGGCTCTTCTAAAGTTGTTGGATAATATCATAGCTTCCTTTAGGAATATTAGAGGTTTTCTAGGGGACATTGAGCTAAAGAGATGTCCTTTAAGGTGAGGCTTTGGGATGTTCCCTCAATAGAATTATTTTGATGCATCGAGTGGTGATGGCATAATCAGAAGATACTCTTTTAATTTTGATGATAGGACATTGTTGGTCTTGGGGTTCTTCCAGTAATTTGGCCTTAATTTTAATGGTGGATATGAAATTAGCATAGGGATAAGGGACATGATGGTAAGCAACATGTTTGGATAGATTTTAGCCTTGGTCTCATAGTGAACCCTTTCACTTTTTATCATGATTTGTAAAATGGTCTTGGTAAATTCCCAATTGTTGATTCTTGGAAGACAATATTTATATACCTTCTATCTCTATTTCCCCCTTTTCAATAAAATCTTGAATCAAGTTACTTAGCTACCTACAGTGCTTAGTATTATGCCCCTCTATTCAATGGTAATGAAAAAAATCATTCTTGTTCAACCAATTAGGGTGAGGATTTTTTTTTCAAGGGGCTTAATCTATGGTAGAGTGATCATCTTTTTAGCTATTACTTTTCTCAAAACATCCTATATCAGTTCACCCATTTTTGTGTAGTGTCATTTCCTAGTGGAATCTTTAGGCCTTTCTCTTGGTATAGTAACATTGGATGTTTCTTGTGATATTGGTAATGAGGTAGAGACCTGAACTATTTGTGCATGTTTAGAGTCAGTAACCCCATCCCCAACAACATTTTTATTTCTATTGAAGAACTTAGGTTTTTTGGAAGGGGTATTATTTAGATCATAATTATTCTAGGAATAAGTTTTAATTATCCCTTTTTAAATGAGGTACTTTTCAATCTGAATCCCTTTATCCACAGTCTCTTCAAAATTTAAGACATAATGAATCTTTAATTGGTGGCCTAGTTTAAAATTAAGATTATTAATAAATATATCGATTAACTACATCTCAAGAATCAAACAAGGAAAGTAGCTTGCAAGACCATGCCATAATTGTAGGAAAAATGCTAGAATTTCTCCAATTTTTTTGGTATCATATAAATCCAACATGGTTATTTCGTGCTCCACATTATAAGATAAATGTTCCACAAATTTCACTATCAGGTCCCCAAATGATGTTACAGATTCATTTGGCAACTACATGAACCATTCTAAGGTGGGGCCTCCAAGAGTTCAAGGGAATAGTTTGAGCATGTGCGTGTCATTGTATTCTACCTCATGGCATGCCATGAATAACTTTTTTGACATGCTCACATGGATGGTCACCCTTTCCTTTATATTTATCAAACTTAGGAGGTTCAAAGAGTGTTAGAAAAGGCACCTTAAGGATGCTCATATCTAGTGGATAGGATAACTCTTCATACTAATATTTCTTGGTGTGAAATCAAGTGTCAAGGCCTCGAATAGCATCCTTAATGGATTATCATTCAAGGCAAAAAGATGTATCCATCAATGGATTAGAGAGGAGGGATTAGGTTTTGACTTGTTCTGATCAAGATGAGTGAATGACAAAATAGTTTTGTGGGTATTTTAGTTGGGTTAGGATTCAGATGTTCAACATTGAATTGGGATGATAATGAATTAACTTATTGGGTTAGTTGGTTGAGGCAGTCTAACATAGTTTGCTTATAATCATTTTTGACTTGATTATTTAAAGTGGACTTTCTCTTACCATCTTTAACCTAATTAGTATTGACAGTAGGTAGAGGGTGTGGTTAATCATATTCTTATTCAACATCAACCAATTTTTGGTCTTCCTTATCTTCTAGCTCAGTGGGAAGAGGATTTTCATATGTACTGGATGGAGGTCAAACTAGATTTTCCAAAATGTCCACATTAAAATCTGGTGGTAGGGTGGTCCCAATTTTGAGAAGGTGCATGAGTAGTTGTTATCGATGGTCATAGATATACTATTCAATTTTGGCTCTCTCATTATCTAAAAATTCATTTAAGTTATCCTCATGTCCTTCTGAGGTGTGCATATCACTCTAATTTTCTTCATTATCAACAGGTTTCTCACCTAAGGTTTCCAATAGGTCATTTGTTAGCCTAGGTGTTTATCCCATTATAATGGCTTATGAGTGAGTGTTAGATGCCATTTATATTATGGTGGTAGGTATAAATTATATATTGATATAGGTGGATTGAATGGAAGTGATAAAATTATAAGGGATCTGACAGATGTCATAAGAAACCTTCAATTAAGGTTGCTTAAGAATTTAGAGCTAGTTTGTCAAGTTATGGATAAATGGATATATATTTGTTTAGGCTACATGCACTAGGTATTTAGACTATCAGTATGACATATCCTAGAAATATATCAATGAATACTAGATCTAAACTAGCAAAGTGATGAGGAATTGATGATTGCCAAAAATTTGAGTTAACATGATGGCAAGATAATAATGAGTGATAATCTCCAATATGGCAGAATGGTAGGATGATAAGAAAATGAATGTCGAGTTTGAATATAGAGTGATAGATACTAGTAACATGGAAATATAGGTAGTGATAAGTTGGTTTGATGTGATAACTAGATTTGTATGATACGGACTATCTATAATGGCATAGACTAGCAAATTGTCAATAATTATTGGGTTCAAATTGGTAGAGTGATGGAAAATCAATGATTGCCAAAGTTATGAGTTATAAAAATGAAAATATAATGATGGATTCTAATTTTAAATCTAGAATAATGATGGGATGACAAGAAGATGAAATTCAAGTTTGAAAACCGACTAAGTGATAGGTGCTAGTAATAAGGCAATACATATAGTGACAAGGTGGTTGGAGGTGACCAAATAATGGATATTACATGGTAGAAAGGGAGTAGCTCTAGTAACTCAATTTAATTAATCAAGGTGATGGTGTGAAGATTATGAAATAATGTAAGTGTTTTGAGGATAGGTTTTGGTGATGTAATCAAAGGAGTGTGGTATCTAAGTGATGATTTTTTATATGCAGATGACTAAATGGGCAATGATGATAGTACTCAAATTATGAAAATCAAAGGAATAGCCAAGAACTAGGTTTTTTATAAGGTTAAAACTAATTTTTTAAGTTTTTAAGGGATTTTAGGTTTTTTGGCTCACAAATAGTATTGGTTCTGATAACACTCACAAAATTTACACACAAACCACAAACCTAAATTTAATGACTAACAAAGGATTATAACCTGATGAATGTACCATCTAATGGCTTCTTGGGTAAGGTTGTAGGTTGGTGGCCTATCATAGAATCTCCCAAGCCCTCTTAATCTTATTTATAGTTTACAGTCACTTGGGAGATGATCCTAACTTTGACATCAAGTTGTATGTTATGTCTGAAGGTCCTATTTTAGGTTTATATAGGCTCACTCAGGGAGTCCTCGATATATGCTAGATACGGTAGGGCCTAAATCCATGTAGGACGTTATCGAACCACTTTACATCTTGGAGAAAAAATGCCCCACTCCATGAAAACCTTTATGGGGAATCATGCTTTAGTGCCTAATGATAGTTGTCCTAATATTTGTACTCCACTAGAACATAGAGTGTGGTCAAATGTGTAGTGATGAAATCCATGTCATCAAACCCTATAGACAAATGGAAAGTGTGTGGATGTCACTTCCACAATTAATTTTCACCCTATAAAGAAAAATGGGGAAGGTTTATTGGTGGTTTTTGATCTTCATGAGGACACAAGGAGGAGAGAATATACCATGGTTGTCATCTAGTGACACTCAAGCAAGTAAAAGTTATTTAGCCCAATCAATTTAGTGTGTTGATAAGCAAAAAAAAAAATGATAAAAATAATGTTTTATCTAATTTTGGGATTGGTCAACCTATAAAACAAAATATTAGTACTTTGATCAATTTAACCTTTGGCTGATTTCCCTCTCGATCACATAGGTTAGTAGTTTTGACCCTTTAGTGATTTATACTTTGAATGGCACCCTACAAGAATGATGTTAGGAGTTTTGGCTTGCGTTATTCAACAAATGGTCATGCAAAGAAAATGAAATTAGAATATTTGATTTTTTTGACCTATGACTTGTAAAAATAATAATGTTAGTAGTTTTGAATTTTCATGTATTTTGATAAGCGATCCTGTAGAGAAAATGATGTTAGTATTTTTAAATCTTAATCTTTGGCAAGTGAACCTTATTTTTTCAATCAACCTATCTCTAAATGATGATGTGAGAATATGATGCTTGATGCTTCAATAGGAAACCTATGAGGAAAACTATAAGTAGTTTGATAGTATAACCTTTGATATGCATGTTCCTGTAGATTAGAATTAGATTCATCCTCTATTCATATGATCTTTTGCTTTAGAAAACAAAATTTTATAAAATAAAATATTTGGATGTTTTGTTAAAACAAACTTTAAAAAAAAAGAGACTAAATATCAGCCACATGAGAAAGTTAAATTTAATTATTAATGACACATTAAATAAAAAATGGATACGATGACATGTGCCCAAAACTAAATAACTTATGTAAGACCAAACTAGACCAAATAATAGACTAGAAAAATTAATAACTTAATATACATAATGAGTGAATGAACATTGAAAAATTATCATATGCTAAATGTAAAATATATGTGAGATAATAAATTACATGTTGTAAATGAATATTTAAACAAACCATAAAATTAAACTCTGGTAAAAGAATTAAAAACTAATAGGGACATATTAAAGAAAAACTAAACATCACATACTGCGAATGAAGAAATCCCTTTGCTATGATTTCATGGTTTGTGTCTTCTCACTTGCATGTTTTTCCCATTTTTTCCATACCACTAGAATTATGGGTTTGTTTAGGGCTAAAGCACATTAACTGCACTCATTACTGCCCTTTGGGAAAGTAGGCCCTATATTTATGGCTTATGTACCATCTACTACATCTATTGATGCAAGAGATGGAGTTAATGGCACCCAAGTGAGTTTGGAAGTTTGTTCCTAAAGTATATGATGAGGAATTTTATTAACCTCTCCATCCCTTCCAGAGGTACATATTCCTATTGATATTGTTGAACAATGTTGCAAGTGGTATGAAAATTGTTCTATCATTGCTTATTTTGTTTGCCACATTCCTTAAGAGGATTACCTCCATAACTAGATTCATAACCACTAGGAGCCACTAAGTGGCCATGTATCTGGAATCACAAAACTTACCAAAGGTTTATTCCTATTTACCTTTAATGACCCCTTTGAGACATAGCTAATTCTTATAAATTCCAATGTTTGGTTCCTTCTCAACTAGCTTATTATTTTGTCTCCCTAGTCTTGTGATTTTAAGGTTTTTGACAATACCACCCTTCATATCCCTATCTAGGTTGAGCTTCCTAGTTTTCTAGTCTACCTTTGGGATTTTATCCCCCAAATCATCACTCCTATAGGATGCATGGTTATGATTAAACTAGATAGGTGGTTTTCCCCATGCCCTAACAAGCAAGTCTATGTGGAGGTTGACCTCTCCAAGTAGCTGAAGGAGTTCATTAAAATCCAAGTTGGGGAGATCCAATGGTCACAAAAGGTTATATATTTTAACCTTCCCAACACATTATTTCATTATCAATACTTGGACCACCACATCAAGGATTGCCCTCATATGGGTCATCCCAAGCCTCTTCAGCTACCTCTTCAAACTAAGAAGTTGAAGATGACATACCAAGGTGATGGTTGGACCACAGTACCCCCCAAATGATTTTTGGGCCCTAAGCAACAAATCACACCCTAGTTACCACCTCAAGATGATTCTCCTTCAATTATCAAACCCTCTCAAGGGACTTCTCTACTACCCCCTACCAACCTAGTTCCTCTCAACCCATTAAGTGTTTCTCTGGCCTTTCAAAATTTTAAGATGCATATGGCTGAGGTTCACTCAACTAGTGGCTCATTCTCCTGGAAGTGTCATATCCCACCTCATGGGGGCACTGGCTCTTCTCGAGAAGAACATGACACCAAAGGCCATTTCATTATAGGTGGAAGAATTTATTTCCATCACCAACATAACAAATTTGTAGAGTTGGCAAATTTACAATACAATTAAGGGAAGCCTCAAATGGATGATCCCTCCCTATGAACATTTTATCATGGAATGTGACTTAACCTTTTAGGGTTTTACAAGTGTAATATCCTAAATTTATATTAAAAGGTTGAGATGTCTAAATCATTTAAATAAACTACAATAATTAAGAACTAACTTGTTATGTCATTTGACCTTCTTTGATTTTTTAAAAATATAAATAAATAGGCATAAATATAGACTTATCTAAAAAGTAACTATCGCAAATGATCTAGGTTCTAAAATTGGGTTCTAGCAGTTCTGAGTGTCATCAACAAGATTCTATAATTTGTTTGCTCACTAAATAGTAGTGCCCTATATGGATATTAGGGACATGTTACTATAGTTTCCTCAAAATGGTGGTAGTGTCCTCTTTGTAGGATTATTCCTATTTGATGCGAGCTCCTTCACCTATGTTTTTAGGTCTTGCTCTTGTGCACACAAAACCTATAAATATATGTTGTGCCTAGAAAACTTGATTTAGTGTGCAAACCCTAATCTTCCTTACAAGTATGGCATGAACAATAATTGTGTGTTTTTTAGTAAGATAGGTTGGACATCCTCAACACCACATTGTGAAGAGAGTTGCCTACATACTAATACTCTGAAGAGGGATTAATCCCAATGTAGTTGTCCCACCTAGTGCTTGATGCAAGTAAAAGTTAATGCTAGAATGAGAGTGGACATGGATGATTTGAATGTGCTTGAGTATTGAAATCTTTGAAAACTGGGCTTAGGGCTACTATAGATGGTAATATGTAGTAGTAGGGTAGAATAAGGATCAAATAACTTAATTTTTCTCAACTTGTCTTTATTTTGAATGTGATTTTTCATCTCTTTTCCATGTAGTGAATAGAGGTCAATTAGACTTGTATTTAGAGATATTTATAGCTTGTGTGGATAAGAAAATGTGCTTAGGCCAACCTTAGGAGGGGCACATGTTTGAAAAAGTATTTTTTCAAGAGATTTAGGTTTAAGGAAAATAACACCCAATTGGGGACACTAGTGCCATGTGGTTGTAGTGTCCTAAATATGACATTAATTTCCACCTAGAAGACTAATAGAAAAACTAGGTTAGGATCTAAGAAGACAATCTTAAGATTGTGTTTTGGCTAACTAAAGGTGTTTGTGGTCTACATAATGGATGGAAAAGTGTGCCTAAGGCTCTAGGATAGGTCTATGGATAATATGGGAATAGGTTAAATTAAGCAACACTCTTAGAATCCAATTACCACTTTTAGGTGATTATATTTACCAACCCTTTATGCAAGAAATGTAACAAAGTGTAATGACTACTATAAAGGAAAAAGAAGCATACTTGGACTTACCTTGGAAGTGAATCCCATGTATTTGAGTATGAGTATGTGAATATGGGTTTGTGTATGTGAAACATGATCCAAAGCAATGTCCTACAATGAAACATGCAAAAATTAGTCCATACTTAAGAGGATCAAAAGCAAAAGACAATGTTGAAATAAAGTAACTGAGTGAAGTTGAGTAAAAAGAGAAGAAAAGAATTAATACACCTCATTGGTTATATGAACAAATGCATGAACCTAGTGACAACATGTGTGTGTGAGTGTATATAGTGATTATATCATTAAATAGTTTGGATTGAGTCGATGGCTTGCTCAATCCTCATATGGGTGGCTCAATAACTCAATCTAATTTTGACTCCATCACTGCCCACCCATCTTTGGTAAATCCTAATATTTGAATAGTTTAGATCAAATTGTAAGTGAATCTAACCCTCTCATGTGGGTGGCTCAAGAACTCAAGTATGTCATGACTCCATCATTTCCCACCTGTGTGGAGTAGATGCATCTATAACTAATCTACACAAAGTAATGAAAGTATGTAACTAAGTAAATATAATTGTGTATGTTATCTCTACAACCACTCAAGTATATTAGGTGGATTTGGACCATTCAAAAATGCCAACCACTGTAGATGGAGTAAGGCATGAATCTGGTGACAACTTAGAATTTGTTTACAAGTGTATAGAACATAGAGAATGGCATGGATTTTTTCATTCCATCTGATCAACCTGTGTGTAGCTAAGTATATGGAAACTATGTGTTGCACACATGCCCTCGATCTGATATCTGATTATATTGAATCTAAACTAAGTATGTAATAATTGAATCTATGTAACTGAAATGAATGTAGGAGTGATCATGCCATATATGATGCCTTGGGATCTGATCAATTGGTATGAATTTGAGCTAAAATGAATATATTTGAGAAAATTTGAGCATAACTATCAAACCTGTGACTATATCTATAAAAGTATATAATGTAATTGGTGTACTAGTTTGAATGATCTGGATTGTCCTGAAGCTAGGGATAATGGATAGTATCACCCTATGGTGCTAGTATCTAAATTTGGGCACTAATGTTTACCTAGTTTAAAATTGGGTGATCTAAACTGTTGTTTGAGTATTTGTTTTTTCATGTGTCTGCCCTATGTCTAATTTATAAAATTGAGCTTGTGTAATGAAATTTATCTATGAATAGCAAACTAGAAGCCTGATCTCTATGACAAACCCATGTGAATGCCCCCTCCTTTGAGGAGAGTTGTGAAACCTATGTAATAACTTCCCTCTAAAGAAGTAGCTCAACAAAATGTGTTAGTTGAAGCATGTGCATGATATTCTAATATAATAAACAAAGATAACATCAAAATTTGAATGAATTTGAGTAAAAGTAAGTAATGTATGATTTATGTTATAATCTAACATTGCACAAGGGTTTCAAGATAGATGTAATCAATGTGTATAGAAATAGATCTAAGTAACTAACTAGGGGGATGGGGCATGATATCCAACACAGCTCCCAAGCATGAAGGGTATATGCATGAAGTCCCTTATGAAATCAAAAATTGGTGTGTGTGAAAAATGCAAATACAAGTGTCATGGTGTAGAAGCATACAAGGAAGCATTCATACAAGCACATGAGGAATGCAAAAGTAGGCTAAGGGGCCAAGATACAAGGAACATGGGCACATGTAACCAAATTTGAGAAATAAAAACATACAAGGACATGTTCAAATGTCCACATATGTAAGCCATAATCAATTTGACTTAGAGCCACATAAAAGGACATGATCAAATGTCCACATATAGAAGTAAGAAATCACACACAATGGACATGGACACATGTCCAAGGCATACACATAGAGATGTGGCATAGATCTAAATAACAATGACATATTCAAATGCCCTTAAAGATGGAAGAAGCATAGGAAACACAACCAAGTCTAATATAGGAAAACTCAAAATGAAAGTATGTATAACTATGTAGTAAAAATATATGTAGGTGTTAGGATGTATGTGTATTGAGTCTAACTAGTGATAGTCAAAAACAAGATGAGAAATGAAGAGCAATGATCAATATCAAGATAAATCAATGAGTAAACTTGAGTGTATAGTATGTAAATATAAAACCTGGTAGTAGAAACTATGTATGATATGCCCCAAGTGGGTGGATATATCAAATGTATAAACCTAGATCAGTATAAATACTCCCAATGGGGAGATGATAGTTGGTATAGATCAATATAAAGGACCAGAGTCTTATCTAGAATCTAAAATCACTCAATAAGAATAAGTGAATCATATGTGTATGATAAAACTGACTATACTAGGATAGCTAGCAATATGAAATAGCTAGCAAGTATTAGAAATGTAAACATACAAATGCATACAATTTTTAAATTTTGTGTTTTTGAAATATTTGAATGTTTTTGTATTTTGAAATGTTATAATGTTTTTTTTGTTTTATGAGTATAATGTATGAATATGCAAATGAAAACAAACTATGTACAAGGAGTGAAAGAGAGAAGGAAGAATGTGCAAGGGTAGGAACCATACTAACCAAAGAGTCTCATGGGAGACTCACTATCACTATGACCTATGTTGAATAGGGAACTATGATCATGCATGTGATGTGAAATGGTAGCTATGAGCCCATGATCTATTGTGTTATATAATCTAAGTCTAAATCTAGTTGTGTGGTGATGTTATAACACTATGGCACTGGCTATGATATCCTTTGAACTCTAGGGGTCTTAGGGACCCATCTAGTATAATTATAATATGTAGGTGATGTAGGTGACATGTCATGAGAACCACTAAACCCCAATAAAACTAATTTGGGATAAAATGAGTAGAGGAAGGTCCTCTAGAATTTGTGACATATCGTTGATGTAGGGGTCTCTCTAATAATGGTCTCTGAGGGAGAGTATGTGTGTGTGTAGATATCTTAGGAGTAGACCTGGCATGATCTAATGACTCTGATATACACTATGATGTATGCATAGGATTTATAGTCTCTGCTATAACTAATATCTATGTAATATATGGTAATGGTGCTAGAATTATAACTAGTGTATGTGTTAGAACTATAGCTAGAAATTATGATGGAACTACCTATGGGATGGGTAGAGGATACTCATATGGGGCACCCTCAACCTTAACCACCTAATTATCATGTATATAATTTAGGCATTAGTGTTCTATATATAGGATGTCTTAGAACTATTATAATAATTTCCTACCTAATAATATATTGAATACACCTGAACTAGGTACTACTAGGAATAGAGTGGCTATGTGTGTTATTTTAACATATAATGGAATCAAAATATCCCTGATGTAGCTCTAAATGTGGCCACTAAAACCACTAATGAATATATTTTTGGGGAATATATCTCTCTCTTTGTATCCCAAGTGTTGTAATAGTGTCATGGTGCACATGTTTATGCTTGACGCATTATTAATCATAACACTGTGAATATGATGGTGGTCTATGTATGCTCATATGAAGATCACATGTAAATCTATGTCATCATCCAAAATATCCTACTCTAAAAATGTGATAAGTGGTATAGGTGGAACTATAGTGTGATGCATGCCAATAATGGTCTGCAATGGATGTGACTCCTCTATAACTATGTGATAGGAATTTGGTGGTGTATGCACCTATTATGTATAGTGAATGCCTGATATACCTCCTACTTGATTCATTGTATGATTTAGGAAAGGATATAAAAATATCTTTAGTGCCTTATCCTCTATTTGATATTTTTTTTGTGCCTTTATGGGTGTGCCCACATTAATAATGTTAGCCTTAATGAGATCTTGTTTCTTATGATGTAGGATAATGCATCTATTTTTCATGTAGTTGGGTGTCCTATGATACTCATAGAAGGCATTTGAATCATAACTCTTTGAAAGAAGCCTTGTTATATTAACCTCTTTAATGGGAGGGAGAGATATGATATTTCATTCCAATAGTTTTTATATAACCCATGCTAGTGACTCTAGAATATTAGTGAAGACTTTGCATTGAGGAGTAGATAAAACCAATTTGGGAGAAGGCTCAAAAGTTGCATTAACTATGGTATTTTTATCACTTTTGTTTTTTGTGGCCCTTACCTTATATGGAGGTTTATTTTAACTCTTAATAGTTGATTTTGATCCATAGGTGTACATAAGTTTTCCCATTGATAATATCTTAACCTCTCTTTCCTTGACTGTGTGCACATATCAACAAATTTAAGAAACTTCTTGAACAATATTGCTTCATTTAGTGATGTTAATAGACTTTATTTAAATATATCCTGAAGCTCATTGTATACCATGGGGATAGTCAATTTAGATAATATTATCTTGTATCATAAGACATAATCAGTAATAGGCTCATTTGACTTTTGCTTTAAATGTGCCACTTGTGCTTATGATATTTTATCACTGATGTTGATATAAAAGTGTGTTAGGAACATGTTGGCTAAAGGATTGAATGTCGTGATATATATATTTGACAAATCATAGAACCATTGTAGGATATAATCCTTGAGACTAAATGGAAATAGCTTCATAATAAGCCAATCATTGGACACATAGTTTAAGCATGTTGCGTGAAAGGCTCTAAGGTGATGCTCTAGGTCACCCTTCCCATCATATAATTTTAGATTTTGTGTCATGAAACCAAATGGGAAAGGATTTTCCACTATGTGATGTGCCAAAGTTATATGTAAGATAATGTTGGAATCCAAGGCATGAGAAGGCCTAGTTGTTCCTTTCTTGAGATGTAACACTTTAGACTGTAAAGTTTGAAACTCATGCATAAGGGATTATACATTTGGAGTAGAGAAACTAGCCACAAGTGGTGTAGCTATCAATCATGGCTGAATAACAATCTTGGGTTGTGTTATTTGAGTTGGTTGAGTTGGCCCCACTTGAGGTGGAACAACATTATTAACGAGAAGGGTTGAATATTGCCCATTTTTTATGTTTTGGAGTTCCTCTTGAAGAATGTTTATGAAATCATCTTGTATATCCATATGTTTGGACACAAATTATTGTAATTGTTGTTTATCAATTTCATCAAATCTGTTCTTAAATTCTACCATTTTAGGTTGAAAGGTAGGAAAATAATTTTTGTATATTTTGAACCTTTTAAGGATAGTAATCTATGGAAGATAGCAAAAATAAAATATTGTAACAAATCTAATATTTTTATAATTGAAATTTGAGTATATATAGAAAAGGATACAAACCCTAGTAAGTGTGTCTAGGGTTAGGATTTTTGAATCTAGGATTTATTTTCACCAATTTAAATTATATGTAAAATAAATTGAAACCCTAATATGAAATTGATTTAATTTAGCTAGTTTATTTTAAAAAATAGAAAATCGGAAGTATGCAAACCTAAATTATTACACAAAATCTTTGATTAATACAAGCTAGGGTTTGAAACAATATTTGAAGTAAGATAGGTTCTCCACATGATTTAACCTTTTAGGGTTTTATAAGTGTAATATCCTAAGTTTAGATTAAAGGGCTAAGATGTCTAAATCAATTAAATAAATTGTAATAATTAGGTACTAATTTGTTATGGCATTTGTAATTTTCCAAATTTCTAAAAATAGCAATAAATAGGCATAAATATGAACTTATCTAAAAAGTGACTATTTTGGATGATTTAGGTTTTGAAAATCAATTTCTAGATAGTTTTGAGTGTCATCAACAGGATTCTAGAATCTATTTGATCACCATTTAGTAGCACCCCATATGGATAATAGTTTCATGTTATTTTAGTGTCCTAAAATGGAAATAGAGTCCCCTTTGTGAGATTGTTCTTATTTTTTAGAAGCACATGCACCTATGTTTTTAGGTCCTATTCTTATGCACACAAAACTTGGAACTTTGTGTTGTGCATGGAAAGTTTGATTTAGTGTGCAAACCCTAATCCTCCTTGCAAGTATGGCATGAGTAATAATTGTGTGTTCATTAGAAATATAGGTTGGACATCCTCAACACCTCGCTATGCAGAGAGTTGCCTATGGTAGATGCAGGATAATGGGAAATAAAAGGGGGGTATAAAGCGACACTTTTTTTTTAAATAATAATAGTTGAACTTGGAGAGAATGTTAGAGATACTTCAAAAAGGAATTTGACAATGACATACAAACATGAATTATGGAATTTTAAATGTAGTTTCTAAATATATAATTTTTTTCAAAACCTAGATGATAAAAGTGTGCAAAGTAGATGCATTTATGGCAATAGGTTGATCATTTTTTGTAAAAAGATAAGAAGAGTGTATGTGTATGAACACACCTTTTTTTAGTAAATGATTGAATTTTTATATGAAATTTCATATATAGATAAGTGAAATGTCTAATATTGTTGAGAATATTTTTTAATAATTTTTTGTTATATATATAATTTTTAAATAATTTTACAAGTCAAGATAGTTGAAAAATTGAAACTGCAAGTATACGAACACAATTTTTTGACCTTAACTTCATGAAAATCAATTTTTTTACAAAATTATAGTTGACAATGTGTATATTGTTGAGATATAAGTTTTATAAGCATTTGATTAATATTCAAAAATTTATAAGGGAATTTGTGATGATATGTATATAGACTATAACAAGGTATGTTATGTAGAAATTAAATAATAATTATAAATAATATTATAACATTAAAAAAAATTATATATTCAAAAATTACGCTTTCCCCTATACAAACCCATATAATGTTTTTTTTAAATAATAAAATCTGCCTAATCAGACATGTCGATAAAAAGGAAAAAAACCCCTAAATTTTTTTATAAATTCCCTTGGTTGGTCCATGACAAAGTTTGCCCAGGTTTGAGACCCCCAGGCCTAAAACTGAGGCAAAATTTGAGGGAAAGCAGGGAATTTTTTTTTTATAAATATGAAAATTGTGTACGCCATATGCAAATGGCATATGCCCTTTGTAAAGGGAATTCACCCTTTTAAAAGGGAGAACACCCTTTGTTAAGGGTGTACGCCCTTTGCACAACTACTTTTATGTTAATAAATGTTTTTTCCTGTTGGTCCTTAGATCCTAGAGGGTGTGCATGATTTTTAAATCATGCATGCCCTTTGTGATTCATGAATTTTTTTTGCCTTTCCCATGAAAATGAGTCATTTTTTTATTCTTTCCAAATTACAAACTAGTTTTTCTATTACAACTATGCAAATTTGGTGAATTGTTCATTTATTTTGTTTGAATCACTACAAATTTTTCAACTTTAAATATACAATTTTATTATTTTGGAAAAGATAAATAATGGAGTCGAGAATTCATCACAAAATACCGATCAAAGAGATAAAAAATGAGGAAATTGACGGGAAAAGAAAAAAAGAAAGAAAAAGACAAGCAGATAGGAGAGCATCCATAAGGGCTTCTAAGCAAGGTGAGGGTTTTTCTTCTACACCAGGTAATACTTCTAATGAAAATAACATGCCCAATCCTATATAATTTAGTTTACATATGTCTTCAAATGAGATAAGATAACTGAGTCAATCTTTGTTGCATGATGAAATTCAAAATGTACAGCATGTAAGCAATGAATTTGTAATGAATGATGAAACATATAGACAAACACAATATAATGAAACATCCATTCATAATGAAATTTTTGAGTATGATCATAATCAACATCAAATAATGACCCCGAATCATATGTCTCCTAATGAATAGGAATTTAATTCGCCTATAGGGTCTAATTTAGATATTCAACCCTCTAATGTCCCTACTATGGTTAAAGTGTTAACACCACCCAATTTAATACAAAATATAGCTCCTACACCCACACCTCCAAGGATAATAAGACTAACACCAAAGTATTTGGTTGAAATAGATGAAAAAATAATAGAACCTATGGAAGGTAAAATGTCAAAAAAAAGTTCAACATCATGCTCAATGTGTATGGAACTACTCATTTAAGAATAAAATCCATATAGAACGATGTCAACTATTTGTTCAATTAATGAAAATGAAAATAATGCACCCTATGATGCATAATTTAGGGTTAAGAAAATTAAACATAGAGGAAAAAAATAGTACATTAGTAAAGAATCTATTTAATGCATTTAAGGCAATAGGCAATAAATGTCAGCATAAAGATAATAATGTGGCAAGAAGAGTAATAATAAAATCTATAGTGAGTACGTCAACATCTAAAGTTTAAATTCTTAGTGAAATAGGTAAATCTTAGAATTTAAATAGAAAAACTCTAATAAATGTTGTAAAAAAAAGAACAAGGCTTGATGACCCTTCACTCACGGATTGTTGGGAATTTAACGATAGACTCCCACAAAAAGATAAGGTATTAGTTGAAGGAACAAAATAATTGATTGAAATTTTTTGGCATGACAACACAAGGGTCTCATCTAATGTAAAATATGTTAAAAGAAGAAAAGGCTCAAAAAAGCATGAGCCACATGCAAAACATTTTCTAAACATGACGCAAATAGAATTTTATAAAAAATTTATTGAAAAATTTAATGGCCAATTGATAATTAGCCAAAGGTTATTTGAGATGTGCAAGCCTTTCTATGTTAAAATCGACCAAGCATGCACCACATGTTGTAGGGTACATGTTGAATTTTTTATGAATTTTGATGTTGTGTCATATATGTTGTACTTTACATCTGACAAGATTTTGTAGGAAAGTATGGTGTCTTCCCCACCTAAAACATCAAGAGAATTAATCCAAGGTTGTTTTTTGTCAAAGACTTGAGGGACAATTTTTTTTTGCTAAACAATGTTTAGATGGAACATTTAACAGTTGTGGTGGTTTGTCAAATTTGATGAGTTGTTTACATGAAGTTATTTCACATGAATTTGGAAAGCAACTAGTTGATTATAAGAAGTACAAATTTATTATATGTTAAAAGATGGAAAAGAGTCATCAAGATGTGAATTGGTTATGACCAAAGTTTTTGTATATGATTTCATGTTTGAATTCAAAAATAATATTATCTACCAATATGAAAGACACACACACAAATCAAAATGGTTAGATAATCAATTCAAAACATGCAAGGATAACTTCCTAGTTGGCACCATTATTTTAGTGGTGGTTTTTGTTGAGAACTACACACTAAAACCACATAATGGGGTTCAATCCCAATATTATAATTTAATTCAAATTGGAATGTTTATTCATATTACATTCATACATACACCTAATAGCATAGATGATAACAGAAAGATTTTGAGGGAGCACCATTTTCATATGAGTGATGACATATCACATTCTCCAAAATTTGTCCAGGGTTATTTTGAGATATTTTATATGAATATTAATGCAAGAGAAATCATGTTTGATACACACTACATTTGGTCAGACTATTATACAGGGCAGTTTAATAATTCTTAAATTTTTTATTGGTTAAGAAAAATGCATAAGAAGAATGGCATTCAACATTTTTTGATCTTCTTTGAGGTTGGGCATGGAAAAGGGGAACATGATGGTGCTAGCACATGTGTAAAAAGAGATCTTAAAAGAGATAAGACAAAGCATAAGGATGGTGCTAATTTGATTGATGAAACAAGTATTGTGACTTGGCGTAATGAAAATATTTGTCATGGATCGGATAAACTATTCTCATGTACGAAGATTCTTTTGGTTAATAGAGTAACAACATAAGGCAATGTATGAATATTGCATTATAGTACATGGATCGAGTGTTTTCCACTCCATTCAAATCATAAATAAAAGTTCATGGAATATTTATACTAGGGATATGGCATGTTTTGTTTCTCATGTGTGTAATTTCATTGGAATGAATTCAAGTCAAAATAATGGGTTGATGAATGGTATTGTAGACTCATATCACCTATAGAGAGTATCCATTCACTATAACAATTGATAGATCATGAAATGGCATCATCAGTTGACTTTGACCACATCTCAGATCTTATGCAACTAGGTACAATTTATTCTTTAATTAAATATACAACCTTAGATATTAGTGATATTTTTATTTTTTTAGATGTGCTTACAATTTGATTGAACTTTAAATGTAGGGCAAGTTTTTACAGTCATTACACCTGAGAACAATGATGAGGGAAAAAACTACTAATTGTGTTGTTGTGTAGAGGTAAAAAAAATTAACCACAAATTTTATGGATGGAGAAGAGATAATTTATCCCACAGATCCGTAGTGGTTACTAGAACTTGGCTTCGTAGGTAATATCATAAATAAATAAAAAATTGTTATTTGAGGACTTTAAAACACACAGGATGGTGCTTCATTATTAAAACCTTGTTATTACTACAACTATTAAAATGATAAAATATCATGGAAATCCTCATAATATAACTTTGTGTAAAGTGCATGAAAATGACCATGAAGTGATTCTTAAAACATTGTAAACATATGACCAAAGTTTGCTCATTTTTCACACTCAAGGATGAGTGAATTATCTTTAGAGATACCTCCAACCAACTACAAATTTCACTCCCAAGGCCTAACCAAGATTGAAAAAAGGTCATTATATCCCAAAAATTCCCAAGTGGAGGTGTCCATATAGATAGTTCATTGATTGGGCTGATGAGTCAGATTTTATGGCCCTCATTGACCAAATTTTACCCCATTCCAAGATATTTGGCTACGAGAGAAACCTCATTGACACATCTTGTTTGTCACAAGTTAGATAAAATCCTCTCATTTTTCCTTAGAAAACTCATCCCTTCATGTATAGGATATTATGGTACATCTCTATCCCTCATTGTTCTCGTGCAATGCATGACAAAAATTCGCTCATTTTGCACATTTGGGGACTACTAATTCTCTTCAAGGATGCCATCGACCAACTAAAACTTTCATTTTTAGGGCCCAACCAAAATTAAACAAAGGTTGATATAGCCTAAAAACTCTTATTTGTACATGTTCATGTAGACATTTCATCAATTGGGCTAATGAATCTAATTCTACGACCCTCATTGACCAAGTTTTAGCCCATTCTGAGAGATTTGGCTGTGAGAGAAACCTCATTGATGCATCTCATCTATCTTGAGTTAAATAAAATCTTCCTATTATTTCTTAAATGAATCATCCTTGCACATGTAGGATCTGAAAGTTTATATATAGCCCTCACAGCTCTTATGCAATGCACAACTGAAGTTCACTCATTTTCCACACTTGAAGATGAGTGAATTCTCTTAAAGGATGTCTCTGACCAATTGCAACTTGTAATATTGGGGAACAACAAAGACCAAAAAATGGTTTTTATACCCTAAAAATTTTGATCCAGACATATACATGTAGATGGTTCATCGATTGGGCTGATGATTCAGATTTTATGATCCCCATTGACCAACTTTTACCCCATTCTAAGAGATTTGGTCATAAGAGAATCCTCATTTCCACATCTCAATTTAAATAAAATCCTCATAATTTTTCTTATAGGACTCATCCCTACATGTGTAAGAGTTGATGGTTCATCTATATCCCTCATGGTTCTCCTACAATGCATGATGGAAGTTTTATCATTTTTTCACACTCAGGGACAAGTGAATTCTCTTAAGGGCTACCTCTGGCCAATTTCAACTTTCACTCTCGAGTATTTAACAAGAGCAAAAATTGTTTTTCTAAAAAAAAAATCCCATCCATACATGTATGCATAGATGGTTCATCGATTGGGCTGATGAGTCAAATTCTACAGCCCTTACTAACCAACATTTACCCCATTCTGAGAGAATTATTTGTGATAAAAACCTCATTTCCACATATCTTCCATCTCAAATAAAATAATCTTAAAATTTATTATGGGACTCATCCTTACATGTTTAGGAGATGACATTTCATCTCTATCCCTCACAGTTCTCATGCAATGCATGACTGAAGTTCACTCATTTTACACACTTAAGGACTAGTGAATTCTCTTCAAGGATGCCTTTCATCAATAATAAATTTCAGTCCTAAATGTTTTTTGAGACTAGACAAAGGTTATTTTAGCCTAAAAATCCCCATCTAGATGTGTCTACATAGAAAATTCATCTATTAGGCTAATGAGTCAGATTTTATGGCCCCTGTTGACCAACTTTTACCCTATTTTAAGAGATTTAGCCACAAGAGAAACCTCATTATCACATCTCATCCATATTTATTTATATAAAATCCACCTAAAATTTCTTATATAACTCATCCTTGCATGTGTAGGAGCTGTCGGTTCATATCTATCCCTCATGGTTCTCGTACAATGTGCGATAGAAGTTTGCTCTTTTTATACACTCAAGGATGGGTGAATTCTTATAAGGGATGCCTCTGACCAACTACAAATTTCACTCCTAGGGCTTAATCAATATTTAAAAAAGGTTTTTATAGACTAAAAACACTCATCCAAACCTGTCTACATAGGCAGGTCATCTATTGGGCTAATGAGTCAAATTCTATGACCCCCGTTGACCAACTTTTACCTCATTTTGAGAGATTTGGTCATGAGAGAAACCTCATTTTTGCATCTTATCCATCTTGAGTTAGATAAAATAGTATTTATCTTTCTTAAAAGACTCATCCATACACATGCAGGATTTGATGGTTCATCTCTATCCCTCATGATTCTTATGTAACATGCGACTAAAGTTTGCTTATGTTTGCACACTCAAGGACGAGTGAATTCTCTTTAGGGATGCCTCCAAAAAACTACAAAATTCACTCCCAAGGCCTAACTAAGACCAAACAAAGGTCATTCTATCCTAAAAACACCCATCCAAATGTGTTTGCTAGACGGTTCATTGATTGGGCTAACGAGTTAGATTTTATGGCCCCCACTGACTAAATTCTAACCCATTCAGAGACATTTAGCCATGAAATAAACCTCATTACCATGTCTCATCCATCTCAAGTTAGATAAACTTCTCTTTGGCTTTCTCAGAGGACTCATAATTATAAGTGTACGATTTGACAGTGTATCTCTAGCCCTCATGGTTTTCATGCAATGCATGATGGAAGTTCACTCATTTTGTACACTTAGGGACAAGTGAAATCTCTTAAGGGATGCCTCTAACTAATTACAAATTTTTCTCTCATGTCCTGACCAATACCAAACAAAATTTGTTATATCCTTAAAATGCCCATCCAAACATGTCTATGTAGATTGTCTATCAATTGGGATGATGAGTCAAATTCTATGGCTACCATGGACCAAATTTTACCCTATTCTAAGAGATTTGGCCATGAGAGAAACCTCATTTTCACATCTCATCCATATTTATTAATATAAAATCATTTTGATATTTATTATAAGACTTGTCCTTGCATGTGTAGGAGTTGACAATTCATCTCTATCTCTCATGGTTCTCATGTAATGCATGATCAAAGTTTGCTCATTTTGCACACTCAGGGATGAGTGAATTCTCTTCAGGGATGCCTTTGACCAACTACAAATTTTACTCTTGAGGCCTTAATGATACCTTGAAAAAAATTTATAGCCTAAAAATACCCATCCAGATGATTTTGTGCAGATAGTTTATCAGTTGGGCTGACAAGTTAGATTCTACAACCCCCACTGACCAATATTTACTTGGTTCTAAGAGATTTAGTTATGAGAGAAACCTAATTATCACATCTCATCTGTCTTGAGTTAGATAAAATACTCTTGGTATTTCTTAGAGGACTCATCCTTATACATGTAGGAGCTAACAATTTATCTCTAGTCCTTCTAGTTCTCCTATAACACATGATGGAAGTTTGATCTTTTTACACACTTAGGGATGAGTGAATTCTTATAATGGATGCCTATAACCAATTACAAATTTTTCACCTAGGGACTGACTAAGACCAAAAAATGGTTTTTCTATCCTTAAAACTCACATACAAATGTCTGTGCATAGATGGTTCATCAATTGGGATGACGAGTCAAATTTTACTTCCCCTACTGACCAAAGAAACCTCATTGCCATGTCTCATATATATTGACTTAGATAAATTTCACTCATTTTGCACACTTAGGGGCGAGTGAATTATCTTCAAAGATGCCTTTAACCAAATGTAACTTTCACTCTTAGGGCTTGAATGAGACTAGACAAAGGTTATTTTATCTTAAAAACTCCCATTCAGATGTGTTTATGTAGATAGTTTATTTTTTGGTCTAATGAGTTAGATTTTATGGCTTCTACTGACCAATTTTTACCTTTTTCTGAGAGATTTAACCACAAGAGAAACCTCATTTCCACATCTCATCCATCTCAAGTTAGATAAAATACTCCTAGAATTTATTAGAGGACTAGTCCCTACACATGAGGAGCTGATGGTTTATCTCTAACCCTCATGGTTCTTGTAAAATATGCAACAAAATTTTGCTCATTTTGCACACTCAAGGATGAGTGAATTCTCTTCAGGGATGCCTCCAACCAACTATACGTTTTGCTCTTAGGGGTAGATTGAGACCAAAAAAAGGTTATAATAGCCTAAAAGTGCCCATATAGATGATTCATTATTTGGGCTGATGATTCAAATTCTATAACCCGTGTTGACCAACTTTTACCCTTTTTAAGATATTTGGCCATGATAGAAACCTCATTGCCACATCTTATCCATCTTGAGTTAGATAAAATAATCTTATGATTTCTCATAGGACTCATCTCTACACATGTAAGAGCTAACGGTTCATCTCTATCCATCATAGATCTCATGCAATGTGCAATCGAAGTTCACTCATTTTGCACACTCAGGGATGAGTGAATTCTCTTCAAGGATGTCTCTGAGCAACTAAAAATTTCACTCCCAACACCCAACTAAGACTAGATAAAGGTATTTTTAGCCTAAAAAATCCTATCCAAATGTGTTTGCATATATGGTTCATCAATTGGGCTAATGAGTCAGATTTTATGGCCCACACTAACCAACTTTTAGCCTATTATGAGAGATTTGGCCACAAGAGAAACCTCATTGCCACATCTCATCCATATTTAGTTAGATAAAATCCTTCTAGAATTTCTTAGAAGACTCATCCTTACATGTGTAAGATCTGATGGTTCATCTATATCCCTCACTGGTCTTGTAATGCACCACCAAAGTTTCCTCATTTTGAACACTAAAGGATGAGAGAATTCTCTTTAGGGATGCCTCCGACCAACTGTAACTTTCACTGCTAGGGCCCAACCAAGACCATAAAAATGTCATTATATCCTTAAAATGACCATCTAGATGTGTTTGCATAGACAGTTCATTAATTACACTGATGATTCAGATTCTATGGTCTTCATTGACCAACTTTTACCCCATTATGAGAGATTTGGCTACAAGAGAAACCTCATTATCACATCTCATCTGTCTTGATTTAGATAAAATCCTTTTGGGTTTTATTAGAGGACTCTTCCCTATATGTGTAGGAGCTAATCATTCATTTCTTTCCCTCACAATTTTTCATGCAATACACGACCAAATTTTGCTCATTTTGCACACTCAGGGATGAGTAAATTCTCTTCAGGGATGCTTCTGACCAACTACAAATTTCACTCTCAAGGCCTAATCAAGACCAAACAGAGGTCATTCTAGCTTAAAAACTCCCATCCATATGTGTCCACATAGATAGTTCATCAATTGGGTTGACGAATCAAAATTCATGGCCCCTACTAACCAACTTTTACTCCATTCTAAGATATTTGGTCATGAGAGAAACCTCGTTGCCGCATCTCATCCATATCATGTTATATAAAATAATCCTGGGATTTCTTATAGGAATTGTCCTTGCATGTGTGAGAGTTGACGATTTGTCTCTAACCCTCATGGTTCTCGTGCAACATAAAATAAAATTATGCTCATTTTTCACACTCAAGGACGAGCGAATTCTCTTTAGGGATGACTCCAACCAACTACAATTTTTACTGTTGGGACCTGAATAAGATCAAAAAAAGGTTTTTCTATCCTAAAAACACCCATTTAGATGTGTACACTTAGATGGTTTGTTGATCAGTCTGATGATTCATATTTTACGACCTCCATTGACCAAATTTTACCCCATTATGAGAGATTTAGTCATGAAAGAAACCTCATTACCACATTTCATCCATATAGATTTAGATAAAATACTCCTAGGATTTATTATATAATGCATCCATACATATTTATAAGATGATGGTTCATCTCTATCCCTCATGGTTCTTATGCAACACATAACCAAAGTTAGCTCATTTTTCACACTCAAGGATGAGTGAATTCTCTTCAGGGATGCCTCTGACCAACTGTAAATTTCACTCTCAAGGCCCAACAAAGATTATACAAAGGTATTTATATCCTAAAATTTCCCATCCAAATGTGTTCACATAGACGATTCATTGATTATGTTGACAAGTCAGATTCTATGACCCCCACTGACCAACTTTTAGCCCATTCTAAGAGATTTAGCCATAAGAGAAACCTCATTGCCACATCTTGTCCATCTTGAGTTAGATAAAATCCTTTTGGACTTTCTTAGAGGAATCATCCTTGCACATGTAGGAGTTGATAGTTTGTCTCTACCCCTCATAGTTCTTGTGCAATGCATGACCAAAGTTTGCTCATTTTACACACTCTGAGATGAGTGAATTCACTTCAGGGATGCCTCTGACCAACTACAATTTTTTCTCTTGAGACCTGAACAAGACTATACAAAGGTTGTTATAGCCTAAAAATGACCATCTGAATGTGTTTGCATAGATGGTTCATTAATTAGGTTGTGATTCAGATTTTATGGCCCTTATTGACCAACTTTTACCTCATTCTAAGAGATTTGGCCATGAAAAAAACATCATTGATGCATATTATCCATCTTGAGTTAGATAAAATCCTCTTGAGATTTCTTATAAGACTCATCCTTACATTTTTAGGAGCTTATGGTTCATTTTTATCCCTCATGGTTCTTATGAAATATGTGATCAAAGTTTTCTCATTTTGCACACTCAAGGATGAGTGAATTCTCTTCAAAGATGTCTCTGACCAATTGCAAATTTCACTCCCAAGGCTTGATCAAGACTATAAAATGTTTTTTTAGCCTTAAAATTCCCATCTAAACATGTTCATGTAAATAGTTCATTGATTGGGCCGACAAGTTAGATTCTATGTCCCCTGCTAACCAACTTTTATCCTGTTCTAAGAGATTTTGCTATGAGAGAAACCTCATTGTATTGTCTCATCCATCATGATTTAAATAAAATATTCTTGGGATTTGTTATAGGGCTCATCCCTATTTGTGTATGATCTGACTGTTTATCTATATCCCTCATGGTTCTCATAAGTTTGCCCATTTTGCACACTCAGGGATGAGTAAATTATCTTTAAGGATGCCTCTGACCAACTGTAACTTTCAATCCCAAGTCCTAACCAAGATCAAACAAAGGCATTTCTATCCTATAAATTCCCACTTAGCTATGTCCACATAGATAGGTTTTTCATTGGATTGATGAGTCAGATTCTACGGCCCCTACTAACCAACTTTTAGCCCATTCTAAGATATTTGGCCATGCAAGAAACCTCATTACCACATCTCATCCATCTTGATTCAGATAAAATCCTCATAATCTTTCTTAAAATACTCATCCTTTTATGTGTAGGATCTGATGGTTTATCTATATCCCTAACGGTTCTCATGCAACATGCAACCCAAGTTCACTCATTTTGTACATTCAAGGATGAGTGAATTAACTCTAGGAATGCCTCCGACCAACTAAAAATTTCACTCCTGGTACCTGACCAAGACCAAAAAAAGGTCATTCCAACCTAAAAATTCCCATCCAAACATGTTTGTGAAGATAGTTCATCGATTGGGATCCTTTGACCAATTGAGTATGTGTAAGAGATATCCTGTTTTCTAGTTTCTTTGATAGTGAGGAGAGTGATTGGTTTAAAAAGTCTAAAATTAGGTCTATAAAATACAAATAAATGTTTATACACCTTTCTTTCATTTTTATAGACCTCATAAAAGGATTATTTATTGTAAGAAAACTATATCTTGAGTTTTGACCTATTAGAGGGTAATTAGGTCTAATAGACAAAACATGATTTTATGAATTTTTGGGTAAAATATTAAAATTGGAAAGACAACTTTTATCTGAGCATTGATAATTCATAAAACACCTAAATAAATATATCTAAGGTGTCTTTAAGTGTTAATTCAATACAAAATGGGTTTTGACATGTTAGAGCAGCATTAAGACTAGTAAGTCTATGAGAGGTTTTTGATAAAATTCTTTGTAGCAAACCTTCTGAGGTGTTGAAAAAGTTGAGTAACCTAAAAAATATTGTGATAAATTATTTTAGATTTATCTATACCCCTATTTTTAAATATTTCTTGTTTTGATCCTTTTGAGGCATTTAGGCTTAATTAGCTTATAGAGAGCTTTGAGTCTTTTGAGTTCAAACAGACAAAACCAATAGATGGATTGGTTTTCCATATTGAGATAAATATTGAATATGTCTTTAATGACCATAATAATATAACCTCAATTTTTATATACTAGTCAAGGAATATCAAAGTTTTTAAGTCTCTTCATTTGTGTCTATATTCCTACCTTGCTAAGATTGTAATTTTATGGATAGTCTAGAGAGGGATATCAATGTCAATATTAACCCATCTATAAGTAGGCCATAGTGACTATATGGACACATATAATTATCTTTGTTTGTTATATGGGCAAGTAAGAGCTAAAGACATAAACTAGTGCATCACTAGACCTCCTAGCATTTATGATCAAGTACAATTTATAATATTTACATGTCCATGAAGTTGATCCCAAGTCCACTTAAAAATCATAATTGTAAATTGATATGTAATTAAATGTAAATTAAATAAGTAAATATCAAATTTAAATGTAAAATATACATAATGATTCAAAGCACCTAACTTAGAGAACAATCTAAATTTTTTTAACCCCATATGAAATAATAATTCAATCATTAACCAATAATATGTGTAAATATTAAATGATAAAAATAGAAAATATGCATAGGTAAAGGAATCATATTGTCAAATAGTATATATGTGATACATTAAAAGTTATATGTCATAATTTAACATAAATAATATAACATATATCAAGAAAAAATACAAACCATAACATGTACATAGACAAAATGCACCATATAGGCATACAATGTGGGCCATATTAGCATACAAAATCAATTGTGCCTATAACTATGTATATAGACAAAATGCACCATATATGCATACAATGTGGGCCATATCGGCATACAAAATAGATTGTGCCTACAACTAGATCCCTAGCACAATAACTAGCTTTCCTACTCCTCATTGCCTCCAAATAAATTGTGCTTTATTGCCATAGACGTAGATCTAGGGGTGTTGGATGCCTCAATAGAAGGAGATACTCTCCTCTCAGCATGTGATTCATCCATTATTTCATTGACAACCAATGATAAACTGTCTCTGCACAACATATAAAATTTAAAAATTAATGCATTAAAATTGTATATTGAAAATTTGATAAATTTTTCAAAAATGTAAAATTTTGTAAAATGATTCTACACTCACCATATTCCATCTAAATGGTTAACTAGGGCTACGAGACCGAATATACACCTATAATGGGGAATCCTATGGAGCATACATATATCGTTAGATCTAGAGTTGAATACAATTATGTAAATATGACATAAAATATCATTGATTAAAGATAAAAATAATTAAACTATGTGTTCTTACCAGTCTCCATCCCTGAATCATAACTTATAGTGGAGATAGTGGATTCTTCGATGTAACAAAAACATCACCTAAACCTTTTTCTCATCCATGAGGGGTGCCCATAGCATCCCTCATCATCTATAAAACCAATAAATGAATATTATGTGAATCCAATGAATATGATAAAAAGTTATGACTATAATATATATTAAAATAGAGTTTTTTGTTCAAAGGACAATAAACATGTAAATGAATAAATATGTAATTAAAAATTTTACAAACCTGTGCATAAGGTACACCCATGCCAATTGCGGCCTCTCCAATAGAGTCAAGGCCTATTGATGTACCCAAAATATCACCAATCAACTAGATACAAACAACAAATAATAATTTTAGTCAAATTAATTAGTCAATTAATTAGACACATGTACTAGAAAATAAACTTAATATTTTTTTACAAACAAAAAAAAACTATAATTAAAATTAAACCTATGTATCAAATACATATGGTGAAGTATCCTCTAAAATAAGATCCTGATGTATCCTGATAGGAGTCACTAAAGCTACTGCATCTCACATAGTGTCTGAAATTCTAGTGTCATGCACTATTGAAGCATCTACATGTGGCTTATCCTCTAGCATGCTACTATCTAGCATGCTATTGTATAGCATGCTAGTGCCTAGCATGATAATGTCTAGCACTATTGAAATATATACAGATGGTGTATGTTTGGGCATGCTAGTCTTCATAAATGTATTATGTGTATGTTGCACCTGAACATGAGGTCTCATATACTTCCTATTGCATGATATGTAATGATGCACAGGAATTGTAACATGAGTAGAATCAAGGACACTAGCACATATACCAACACCAAAACCACCACTACTGCCACTACCACTGCCACCAATACCACTACCATCACTACTACTAGCACCACTTGTAAGCTGAGTAGAAGTCTTCAAAAACTAGTAAATACCTCAAGGGTGTCCATCTATATGTTACGATGTAAAATTTTAGGAATATTGGCGTGTGATAATGTTCTTCTTTTTCTTGGAGGTTGATTATGATGGTTTTGGTCCTGCCTAGCACTAGGTCTATCAAATGAAGACCCACCTCCCCTACTTTGGGATACCTTCATGTCGAAATAATTTAGAATTTCTTGCAATATAAACTCACAATACAATTTTCTCAAAAAATATAATGGAACCTCATTATTGTTGCATGGAGGCTCATCAAACACCATCCACCACCTATCCCAAAAGTTATTTTTAATCTCCTCATGAACACACCAATCAATACTAATGTGTTTGCAATTCGTTTGTTGAGGTTGGTTGGTTCCAGGTTTGATAAATAAAGCACACAAATATTATTTTGTTTTTTTTCTTCACATATTCATATGATAATTTATCATAATAAAATTGTTTCAGAGCCTCTCTTAGATGCAACATTGCATCCAGTTGTGAAGTCATATTTCTCACTTCATTAAAAATAAACTCTAATGTATTGGCAAGTAAAATTTGGGCACTACTAGCTAAAGAGTGATGAAAACCATTGATAATTTTTTTTAATTGTTGATGTTTAAAATTGTTTTGCTCATACAATTCAACTTCTTCTTGTGTAAAATCAAACTCTTTGAGGTTTTGTCTAACATTTTATTCAGAAAATGGATCCATCGAACTTGTGTATCTAAATTATATATATATATATATATATATATATATATATATATATATATTAGCTAATGTAAAAAATTTAATGCAAATTTAAATTAAAACCCCTAGTTTAATAAATAAATATAAATAGAAACAAAAAATAAAAATACAAAAATAACATACTTGATTTGAAGCAATCCAATGCTGAATTCTATTGGTGGAATAAAACTTCAAAATGCATGCATCAATATATTGAATGTGCAAAATAAAAATCTCCTCAAAGAGCTCTTGGCCATGGGTTTTCACTTGCATCTTGTGAAAAATAAAATAAGGTGAAGGGTGTACACCCTTTATGCTTTATAAATGGCATACGCCCTTTACAAAGGGTTTATGCCATTTACAAAGGGTGAATATCCTTTGTATTTCAAAGGGTGTATACCCTTTGTAAAGGGTGAATGCCTTTGGAAAGGGCATATACCCTTTGTAAAGGGAAAACTCCCTTTAGAAAGGGTGTACACCCTTTAAAAAGGGCTTATGCCCTTGAGGCTTGGGCAAAAGCCTAAGCCTCAATTTTTTTTTTTAAATGGCATATGCCCTTTGTAAAAAAATTTACATAGTTGGGGGACTATCATGTTTTTTATTCTCTAATTTTGTGCATAATAAAATGTGTTTGGTTTGACCTTAGGAGGGGCACACATTTGAAAAAGTATCTATTCAGGAGATTTAAGGCTAAGGACAATAGCTCCCAATTGGGGACACTAATGTCATGTGGCTTTAGTGTCCCAAATGTGGCACTAGTGTCCACCTGAAAGACTACTAGAAAAATTAGGTTGGGATCTAATAAGAGAGTCCTAAGAATGTGTTTTGGCTGATTTTAGGTTCATGTAGTCTGCATAAAGGATATAAAAGTGTGCCTAAGGCTCTAGGATAGGTCTAGGGCTAAGCTAGGAAGAGGTTAACTCAAGCAACACTCTTAGTATCCAATTACCACTTTTAGGTGATTACAAAATGTTAGGAGTCTTAAAAATTCTACTCATAAATACTCTATATGAGTTGCATATCAACAGATTGGTTTTATAGACATTATTGATCTACAAAAAGTTAAGATTTTATTCTTTTCTTCTCTATACATTCATGTGCAGCATTTGGCTAAACACCACCTAGGTCACCACCTTGTATGAGGTAGGACATGGTGCCGCCTACATTTTAGTTACTCCTAAGGTCTCCTCTCGAATCATTTCCATGGTGGAGGACCCATCACATCGATCAATTTGGATTATTCTTGCCATTGATGTCCATTCATTTTACATTCTCAATATGTATGCTCCCAATGATGGCCTTGACTTCTCCCTGCTATGGCAGTCTTTAGTAGACAGAACCATGTGGCTTATGTGCGGTGACTTTAATATGATTGAACACCCTTGAGAAAAAGTTGGGGCCCTCCCCATGCATTGGTGTGTTGGTGAATGAGAGGCTTGGTACTATTTCAAAAATAAATGGAGGTTGGCAAACCCTCTCCTCTAATGGTGGACATTTAATCCCACATCTTTATTTACATGGTCAAACTACTAATCTGGGGATCACCACATGCTCAAATAGATTGACCACTTTATGATGTCAGAGCAAAATCTTTTTTACTTTTCCAGAATTGATGAACAACCTATCAATATCCACTTGGGTTTTATTTTGTCAAACCACTCACCCATCTATTGTAAAGTGGAATGGACTTTTGGGAAGTATAATGTGCCACATAATGAGTTTATTCTTAATACCTCTATGCTAAGTCACACTGGTACCATCTGACTCATCCAGGAGATCTAGAACCTAGTACCATAGACCCCATATGCTGCCAATGAGATTGAGTGGTGAAATGAGGCCATTATACACACAACCTCCTTCCTTTACCACCATGGAAAACATGTTGCTTAGATCTGCAAGTGTTCAGAAGAGGAAACACTCAAAGAATTCAAATGATTTTATACCTCCCTTGAGGCTGGTCCTTTTAACATATAATTTTAGAGGCTAGTTGCCTCCCTCAAACACCACCTCAAGGTGGTAGATAGTCATGCAGCCAAAGGCACCTAGATTTTCACTCAGTTGCATTGGCTCAAAATTGGTAACAAAGTCTCAAAGGATTTTTCCAAATCATTGAAAGCTAAGCAAGCTCATGGGAAAATTAAATCCATTCAAGTGAATCAATCTTGACTTACCTACCAGCCTGATATCTCTTCGACCTTTCTTGAGCATTACAATCAGGTTTCCATGCCCAACCTTTCATGGATGAGTTGTCCCAAGATCATTAGAATTGCCTCAATGTGGTGTCATGCAATCTCAAGTTAGCCGATTAGTGGTGCTATGATGCCCCTCTCACTTGATAATAGATTATGGAGGCTTTAAACTATATGAGCAATGACAAAGCCCCCAACCTCGATGTCTTCCCTTGTAAGTTTTAAAAATCTACTTGGGAGTTCACTGGCCCTGACTTACTACAAGTCGACAAAGAAACCTTACGAAATCAGTCTCTTAAACCCATAATCAATCAATGAAATATCAACTTTATTCCCAAAGCGAGAGATCCTAAGGTTCTCACTAGCTAGAGACTGATAACCCTGCTCAATGTATCTTATAAGATTCTCACCCAAGCCTTCGCCAACCACATTCAACTAATCCTACTTACCACTGTAAGACTATAACAAACATGATTTATTAGAGGAATATATATTTTGGATAATCTTATTAAATTATGGGAAGACATGGCTTGGGCATGTTCCTCTATTTTGAGAACTATCTTCCTAAAGTTGGGCTTTGAAAAGGCTTATGATAGGATTGAGTGGCCTTTTATTCTTGTCATGCTCAAGGCTTTTGGCTTTGGCCCCTATTTCATCTATACAATGTAGACCTTGTTTCATGATGCCTTCACTTACCTCACTATTAATGGGAATCAAACCCTTGGAATTGAGATCCAACACTATATTCTCCAAGGTTGACCCCTTGCTTTAGCACTTTATATTTTATCTGTTGAATCCCTAAGTTACCTTTTGGCTTCGAAGGCTTAACAAGGGCTCATTCATGGAATTGTGTTTCTCGAATGCACCTCTTAGCTCATCAATAGCTACTTTGCAGATGACACCTTTATCACACTTGAAGAGCAAGAGACCAATTTTAATGAAGCTATGCAATGTCTAGATATGTGTTGTCTTGCTTCTGGCTCTAACCTTCCATGGAGGCAAACCCAATGCTTTCATCAAAACATGATGCCTTTGCCTGAGTGGATTAAGAGGTTTCATTGGTAGTGGATTAATCAAGGGGAATAATTCAAGTTCTTGGGCATACCCTTCACTTTTGGCAACTTATTGTATGTGCTTTGGCAATACGTCCTCAATAGGACCGAAAGGAAGATTGAGTATTGGATCACCAAGCCCCTTTCTCTAACAGGCAAGTTCTAGATTTGCACTAAGATCTTGGTGGCCAGTCATGTTTACTATTCTTCTTATTGGGTCCCCTCCAAAGCTTTTTATGATAATCTATCCAAACTTCTTAGAGATTTATTTTGGGTGAATTCTAACAAGGATCAAGGTTTTCATTGAGTGGCCTGGGATATTTATTGTCTTCCTCGTGATAAAGGTGGAATGGGCATCATTGACACCTATCACTAAAGTATGGCCTTATGTGTTAAATAGGTTCTTCAGGATATTGAGGGCAATGAGTCTTGGAAAATCTCCTCTACCATGTATCTATTTGGGCTCTCCCTATGGAAATTTTGATTAGAAGAATATTGGCTTTCAATCCCTCCTCATCATTAATGTGCTTGTTAAGATTACATGCTCTTTTGTTGTCAAAAGTATCTAGAAGGCTTTCAAAGTAGTCAAACCCCACTTGAAATTGATAGGGGATGGATTTCACATAGGGTTATCTTTTAGTGATCATAAATTATGGTGATATCCTATTCTCACTATTTCTTCTATTCCCCCAGTTGAATTACCTAATATTAAAGCTCTACAATTATTTTGTAAAGGGATTCGCACTATCCAAGACTCAGTTACTTCTAGAGACTAGATTCCCTGGCCTAATTTAAAAAACAAGTTTCAATTAAATAATGTTGCCATACCTTCCATCCTTCGCATTCATGAATTAATCCCTAATTTTATGCTTCATAAGCTTGGCTTTCAGCATCCTAAGGCTTGGTGAAAATATTAGAGGTGGAACTATGATACACACTTTAAAAGCTACTCTCCCAGGTTTTTTTAACATGTGATGAGTCAATTCTCCATGGATCTCGACAAGCTTAATAGATGTTTGGGGCCTTCAGTCCTCTCCCAAGACTTGGCTCATCCATCTGGATCATGTGTGGCACCTTGGCATAGAGCCCAAACTGGCTCATTTTTTATGGTGTTTAATTTGCTAGGCGATCCCCCTCAGTGAGAGGTTGTTCCACCTCCACATTCCCCAAACCTTTTTTTTGGCTTGTAAGCATCCATAATCTTGTAAACATATGTTCTAGTTCTGTCCTAAAGTTCAATCTACCTAGCGATGGATTCATTATTTATTTCAACCCCCTCATCCTAAACCTTTCTTCTGCTGGTAGGCACTTTTTGGGTACTATTCTAATTGGGCAGCTTTTATTGCTTTTTTCTAGCAATTTTTTCATGTTATCATCCTCTTTCAGGTTTAAAAAGCCATTAATAATGTTATTTTTAATCATGAAGCATGTGGCATTTTATTTTATGCTAATAAAAAGGACGTTTTTATTTCACGGTTTACTTATAGATCCAAGCTCAAGTTGAGAAGATGGTGTTGGACCCCCACTACCTGCAAGAGCTCCTCGAATACTGGGGGAGTGCCTTGTGCACTATGAGCAGAGTTTTGCTAGACGACCCACCCCACGGTCCCCCACCACCTATTCCCACGAGGCATAGAAGTAGAAGTTGATCTAAAATTAGGGGCCACTTTTCGCCTCACCCTCCCCTAGGGGTGGTTGGATTTCATATGGAAAATCTAATGGTGGTCTTGCTCAGTGATCTCTAGTGAGCGTTATTGTTCATGTGCAGCCCACTGATGGTTGGTCCATCACTATTCAAGATGACCCCCTGGATGGCTGAAATGCTCCGAAGATCTTCGATGTGGAATTGCCTACTTGGTTGGTGCTTCCTAAGGATGATCCTCCACCTTTGCATCTGTCTCCACCTCCTAGAGTGGCAGTCTGTGCTTAACTATCTGGTTGGTTATTTATAGTTGCTCTCACTATGATTTGACCGACTATATTTTGATGTTTTGAGCTAGTTTCTTCCCCAATATGAATTTTGGGTCATGATTTGTCCATCTATTTTACTTTATAACCTTATGTATTATATTTTATTATTTAATATAATATGAAGTATTCCAATAATAAAACTAAACATCACACAACCAACCATTTTAAACAAAAATGCTATTTAATAAAGCGATTTATCAAAAGTACTTCAAAGAAATGTGATTCAAATATGTACCAAATGGAACGTCATAATTGAAGCTTACAAAAATAAAAATAGGGTTGGTTGTACATGGCATGGGCACGATTTCATCTTTTTCCATGAACAGGTCTTGAACCTAATTGAGTCACTTTTGCCACTGTACTCTCAATATGAGGCGCTCAAACTATTATTCAAAATGCCTCTAAGAAAGGCAAAAATGGGCACATGATCGGTGATTCAAATACACTTTGGCAGGTGATTCGAAGCAAAGAGAAAATCTCCAGGCGAGAGGGTTGGTCACTGTACGCAGACTTAGTGTGTGGAGGAGGGTAAATAGAGGTTGTGGCCACAGAGATGCCAAATTTGTGTTGAGTAGGGTAAGATGCTGCCAAGAGTGTTTGAACGAGTCCTAAAACAAGATTGACATGAAAGAGTTTATAGGAGCATGAGCCGATGAAAGGATTTATAACCTGGGATCTTAGTTGTTAGTACCAAATGTATGCAGATCCGAAGATTGCCAATCAAGTAAAGAAAATGTAGTCATAGGCTATGGAAAGAGGTGAGAAGGATTAGTGAAAAGACTATATTTTGTGGGGATCTCAATTGAAATGGGGAGCTAGATCATAGCCTACACTAAACCGCGAACTTTTTAGAAAAGGGTAGGATATCCATAGGATTAAGTTATCTTTGCTAGAAGACTTGTAGCCTATGTCAAAAGAAGAACATTGGAGTAGAATAGAGTATAATTTTGTTTCTTAAATTATCATTTTTTTACCCCGAATGGAAAGGCATTCTATAAATGGTCAAATTATAGGTAGGAGAATGTATTGCTAAAGCATGATTAGGAGAGAATTTTCAAAAAGTCATTGCATCAAGCTATCAAAATTTTACATTCTTAAAGAACTCACGGTAGCAGAGTTAAAAGGTGTATTTTATTAGGTTAGACAAACATAAAATGAACTTGATTAAGAATTATATTAGGCAAGACCAACAAAACATGAATTTGATTTGATTATGAAAGACATAGAAAATAAGGATTTGACCAGGTAAAATAGACAGATCAAGTTTAAGATAAAAATTTACTTCAGAAAAAAAAATGTAACTATAAAAATATATTTATACTTTGAAATCCCTAACAATATATAGGACTAGATACATGAAAATACACAAATACTTGAAATGTCATGGCGTATACATGATTTTCTTGATTCATTGGTGTGATCACAATTCTTACCTACTACTGCAAGGTCACAAATCACCTAGAAGTGAAAATTTTGAGTTTGAAGGTTGTTAATTCTCCTTCAATCCGGCCTATAAACTTAAGTAAACATGCTCAAAACATCAAATGTTAGCTCAAAAGGAGTGCTCCCACTATGGTCGCTATAATGTATCACATGGAATTTAGACATAAATAGATTAAAGTTGAAAAATAACTCTTAATCAATCCAAACTCAAGATAATCATCAAATAGAAAGAATTAAAAAGAGGAAGCAATTAGTCATAAAATTGAAACACTTTTACCATCATCTTGGTCCCTTTTTATCTCCTTTCCAAAACTTCGTAATGTCGCTTGAAAAAAGAATCAACAAATTGAAAACTCGAAATGGGATGTAGGATTGCAAAGTACACTTAAGACTATAATGCTAATAGCTAGTTGGGAGATGATCTTGACACCATAGACTCATTCCAACTTTAGATGTCCCAAATGCTTGGGTCACCTTGCATTTATATAGGTGTTTGGAAGGAAATGAAGGGGAAATTTGCCTCCCAATTTTTAAATTTGAGAAGGGAGAAAGGGGCATGTAATTAGAAACTGGGTAAATTAAAAATTAGAATATTAGAAATTATGTGGAAAGTGGGGTGAATTAGGAATTAAAATATTAGGAAATATGAATATGTAGAGAGGGGTGTTCCATGTAGTTAGGATTAATTAACTAATTGACTTAAAGGACATGAAGAGGTGATGTTAATATGGGACATAGGGATTAAGTATTAATTAGATCAAATGAATAAGATATTATATAATATTAGGCATAATTAAACAAGTTAATTTAGTGAACATAATTAGATGCATATACACTTGAGTGATACACCGACATAAAAATTTAGTGTAGTGTTGATATTTTATGTTAACATCGGAAAACAAAATCACAATTAGAACCATAACAAAGTATTGCTTGCATTATAACAAATTATTGCATGGTTCATAGAATTCAAGCATGCATCAACACCAAAATATCAGAAGATGAGTATTATTTGAAACCATTAATGATTGGTTTGTTTAATAAACAAGAATGTGCCTTGAAAATTATTATAGACCACACTAAGAAAAAATAAAAATATCCATCACTAAAGATAATTATTGAATGAAAATGATGTACAAGGAAGTCATACTTGATCAGTAGCATCAAACATGCACTAAATGGACTCGCAAGCATAAGCGAGTCTCCCTTTCTTCTCCTTGTTCAAACAAGTGTCACAACATTTTAATGACATTAACTATACATTTAGGACTCTGAATTCCTATACAAGAAATGAATGCCTTAGAGGGATAAGCACTGATAATTTTCCAAGAACAAATGAGACACATAGAATATGTTTTCATTGATGAGATGAACTTCATAGGCCAAAAAATGATTAGCAATATAAATAATTGAGGCATTTCTTGAACACAATAACAAATATTTTAGAGGTCGCTTAGTTATACTTGATGGTGACCTAGGTTAGCTACTTTCATTAAGGAAATACCAATTTATGCAAGTAAGCCATTTGGGCACACATCGTGGAAATATTTGACTGTAGTTATAATTTTAGACTCAAACTTTTATCAATAAGGGTATAACACACCCCAATTAATATCGAGGAATTTATTAACCAACATAAAAAATACAAAGTCGTCAAAAGAGGATCAAAATCTTATTATGTCAAGAATTGACTCCTTCGTATCTTTAGAAGAGAAATTATCCTTTAAAACCTTAACACATTTGTATGCGACTAACCTATTATAAAAAATTGTATTGACCATGACATGATTTTTTTTATACAATTATTCTCATTTCAATAATTTGCATCAACCATGACACATATTCTTAAAGTGTGTATATAGAAAAAATTATGTTGACATCTAATTTGTGGGTCAAAGCAGGGTTAGTTAATGGAACTATCAAATAGGGTGTTCATATTATCTACAAGCCAAACTCTAAACCCCTTGATTTTTTCATATATGTGGTTGTTGACTTCGAAAAATATTTTGGCTCCCCATGAAATATCATTAACCCCACACTTTTTCTAATTCATCTTGTTATATAGAAAAATCATCAACAAATACAACTAAAATTGATATAGACATTAACAATAACTAAATCACAAGGTATGACATTAAATAAGATAAAAACAAATATTGGAAACATTTATTACCAAAGCTTAACTTTTACTATAATATCAAGAATGTAATTATTGTTTGACTTCTTTATTCCCTCATTTTCCTTTAACTCTTATGTAAAAATAAAAAAAATAAAATATATATAAATATCAATTAAAAAAAATAAACAAACATAAAAACTCTTTTCAAAATCTCAACCAATACATTTATAATAAATATATATATTTAACAATATTACAATAACATTGTTTTAGACATTTATTTTAATAAATTGGTAATAAACACCACCCAACACTCGTGGACTTGAAAAAAATTCTCTTAAATACATCTTTGTTGTTAAAAAAAAAACACACACATTTTACTCATGGTGGGAAGTCCATGCCTTCTCCTAATAAAAGCCCACGTGTCACGTCAAGACACCACCTCCACGTTTAGGTTATTATTGAGATTCTTATGAAGTGCGCTGTGCGCCTTTTGACTTGACCTCCCAAAGCTCACGTCATATGTGACATAACCCACGCCAAATATCAAGAGACCGCTCCACGGAATGAAAAAACTATGAAAATGTAAACGTTGGAACATCGTATGGCTCTTTTTATTCCACATATCAATCTTTTTATACTCTCACATATCAATCTATTTATACTCCAGATATCAATCTTTTTTTTGACTTTGCTCTCGCGACGGGAGGAACGGCAATTCACCTTTTTTACCGGAGAGCGACGGGAGGCAATTCTTCTTCTTCGTTGAAGACTGACGGCAGGTCGGTTATTTATTTATTTTTGTTGGAGAGAGATATTGGAGGTAAATCTTCTTTTCGGCTAGAGAGTACGGCTATTTATTGCAGAGCCACTAGGGGGCATTCATCTTATCTACTGGAGAGCGACAGGAGGGCATTTGTCGCATTTACTTACCGGACAGTTACGGGAGGGCATTCATCTTATTTACTGAAGAGCTACGGGAAGGCATTGATCTTATTTAAGATGAAGAGCGACGGAAGGCAATTCTTCTCTGCTAAAAAATGACAGGAGGGCATTTATCTTACCTGCTGGAGAAGGACAGGCGAACATTCATCTTACCTACTAAAGAGCGACACTTGGACATTCATCTTCTTTGCTGGAGAACGACGGCAGGCAATTCTTCTTTTCCACCGGAGAGTGACGGGAGAAACGGTGACTAATCTTCCCTCGAGACTAATCTTTGAACCCGTCTCTGAAGGCTATATATATAGAGGGCCCCTGAATAGCTGAGCAGAGAAACAAGATTAGGGAAGGCAACGGTGAATTAGTGTTGGACCTTCAACCAATGAACGGGGGCGTTACTCTTGAAATGCTGATCGATATTTCTGCTCTGTTGCGCCTGATTTCCGAATTAGATGGATCAATCTCCATCTATCGAAAGGAAATTGGTATGCTAATAAATTTATATGCTGTGTGTCAGGGTCCAATCCTGACTGCAGTGTTCTGTGCCGAGATAATAGAATTACAACGGCACTGCGACACATGGTGGACCTTGCCCCTTCTATCGGCGTTGGTGTCAGTGCTCATTATTGGGGCACTCCGACCCAAGTTTTGTGGGCTGCTGGAATTGCGCAAACACAAAGGAAGGCTTGAGCAAGAGATCAGTGGATTACTTGACAGAGTTGTTCAGGTTGGAGGTAATCTGGATCCTTCTCTATCTATCCAATTACAGATTATGCGGCGGACTCTGCGTTTGCGTTTGGAAGTCAATCCGCGAGAGCTGCTTACAGCATTGTGGTGGCTGCGGGGAGGTGCTGTGCTAATGATGATGATGCTCTCAATTGTTATCTTGATCTCCTCCACACGACTTCGCTGCTCTCCCAATCCACCCTCCACAACTCATTAGTGAGTTGAGTTTTACTTTTCTTAAGCTTTTTTTCTTTTTCTTACCCGGCTGTGTTTGAAAGATTATAGTATACCTATCTAACATAGGTTTTTTAAAATTAATTGGTAAAAATATGTCTCAGGTTATTGTACAGCATATATTTGGGGAGACTCGATCCTGGGTTTACAACTGGACTGGAAGCCTCTAATCATAAAGTCTGCCAAAGTCCTTGAGAGAGACTAGTAGTTTCCTATAACAACACCGCCAACTATGAGCTACTGACGTTTGCCATCAACTTTGATATGGTTTTATTTTCTTAGATATGTCAAGCAACTTTCTTTGTGTAAAAAAATTTCATAAGAAATAAACCTGTGGCTGTTATCATTTCTCATGGTGTGTGAATATCCTATCTTGCATGTGCGCAATCATTTATGTATCACACGTCTCCATGGATTTGAACATCTACCGTGCCCTAAACTCGGAAGGAAAAAGTTCAATCAAACATATAACGAGCCATGAAAAGGATGCAATGTGTGTTGAATCTATCCACATAATGTTTGGAGGCCCATTAATGTTTGCAACTCTGATTTGCATTGACGACCTCCTACCACTGAAAACAATCATAAAAGAAACTCTACTAAAAAACACTAATTGTATCACATGGTGGGAGAGAGAATCGCTAAGCGAAGGTATGAACCCTAACCACTCTTGTAGTGAACCCTAATTTTAATCATTAATATTATAAATAAGTTTGAAATATAAGATGATGTGGGAGAGAATCGTCATTTATACAATAAACAAAGGGTATGAAGATCATCATCATCATTATAAATTTTTATTACAATTTTTTTTTTTAATATAATATAATTATGTTGGACGCATTTTTATTGGGAGGAACACATCTTAGATTTATTTATGGATATTTTGGATATTGTTTCTATTACTTTCGATTGCTATTGATTATTGCTAGGCCAATAGACGAATTTTCCATTACCAGTCGATCACATCACTACCAGTCAACCATAGGTGGATCTCGACTGCATAATGCAGTCGTTTGACTACATTGTGCAATCCCCTGATTACATTATGTAGTTGTACGAATACATGATGTTATCAAACGATCGCATTATGTCATCCGATTGAATTACGTAGACAAGCGATTGCATGATGTTGTCAAATGACTGCATCGTGTAGTTGGGTGACATGTTACGGCCATTTGACAATATCATGTAGTCATCTAGATGCATAATGTAGTCAAGCCATTGCATGATGCGTTCGATGACTACATGATGCCATCAGTTGACCGTAACAAAGGAAGGGTTTGGTGAAAAAATGAAAGAACTCTCCATTCTAGGTGAAGCAGATATAGGCCTTATCATATTTTTTGCAATAGGGAAGCTCTTTGAATTTCTTGTTGATATTGTTTGGTGATGAAACTCCATATCCAAATTGTGCTTTGAATAGTATGCATCATTGGGTTAGCTCATGGAAGGCTTGGAATAGAGCCTAAGATTTCTCAATTTCCCTTTTTCCTAAGGCTAGATGCCCTAGATATTGTTCATCGAGAGTTGCAGTGTCCTTCCAAACCACACTAAAATCACCATTTACTTCTTTTAGTTGTAGATCCATTTGAAAACAACCACATTAGAGATTGAAATCATAGTTTCTAAACAAAATTTTATACAATGTCAAAGTAAAATTAAATTAATTTTTTTTGGCATAAATGGCAGTATAAAAGATCCATAATTTTTACATAACCAAGCTGCAGATTTCAAATCTAAATCTTCCCTAGCAATGCAAAAAAGTACACGAAAGTATACGCAATGCAAGGTTGTGTAGATGTTTGATTTTTTTATTATTATTGGGAGGCTTGGAATCATATGAGGCAATGATGTGTCCTCAAACAGACTACATACACCTTATTGCTGATAAGTACTACATATAACATACCATGCTGCTTATGTGTAGGGCCACTTTAATTCAATATTTAGAAACATAATCAAATCAAAATTGATGCAAAAAAAATATTTTATTTCTCACACGGATATGTATGCATATAAGATTTAGGTAAAACTAATATTAATATAATAAAACCAAAATTGACGCAACAAAAAAATATTTTATTTCTCATACAGATATGTATGCATATAAGATACGCAATAATATGACATGTAGTGGATTTGATGCAAAAAATGGATATGTCAATATTGTAATGTCAAATCTTACCATAATAAAGTTAATTATATTGATCATTGATGTGTAATGTGGTCCCAAACTAAATTCGACGTGCAATTCGAATAAGCATTGCAATGTCAATGACTAAGGACAAGACATTAAGGTCCTATAGTCTATCTTGTAGCTTCTGTTAGTTTTAGTTGGCAATCTATTGACACCTAGAGTAATTAAATTAGGGTTAAGTACATATGGGAATGCCATACTTGTACCCTTAGAAGAAAAAACTACAATTAGATGTTGTTTTTGTAAGCATATTATTTATCCCTGCCAGCCAAAAAACATAAAATCTAAGGGAGTGCACTAGTTAAAGAAAAATACATTTTAAAAAAAATATTAAAATAAATATCATATTATTTTTATTTAATACTTCATTAAAAAAAATGAGATCGATTTAGTTGTCTATGTATCTATATATGCTGCTACTTTTAACTATATAATGCAGAGAAAATCTCATAGTTCATAAATATATGATCAGCTCTGATTGTGATTGCTCTTCCTAATCTGTATAGTATAAATATTATGCTTGGTACATACAAAGCTACCTTGGACCGTTGTTTTTTATATATATACACTTGGAAAGAATATATAAGAATAGATAACCTCAGTTTATTATTATTTTATATATCTACATTGCTTTTTTTAGATATGCTTATCTTTGTTTTACAAATAGTAAATACATGTAGTGGTAGTTCATTCTCAGTCCTCTATGCCATTCTTTATAACCAAATCTTACAAACAATCCAGTCCTTTCATATATATACGATTTCACAGGACAAGGATGTGTCATACAAGTTAATACAAGTTCACAGTTGTTTTCTTTGACACTTAACTTTTATTCACTCATATTCTACACCTACGAATTGATTTACTTAGTTTACTATGTAATTAACAATATACACGTAGTCATCATATGTATATGCTAATCTTAAGTGACTTCCAGATATTATTCAACCATCAAATCGACTCAAAATCATATTTATTAAACTAAACACAAGACCTATTTACTATATCTATCTACTCAAAATTTTAGGCAAACATCTGATTGAGAATATACAATATAGTTTCTATACCAAAACTCGGTCTCTTGTAAATCGCACCAACTGCCAAGGTTTCAGATATACGCATTCCTATGTGTTTTAATGCTAAGAAGACTTCAACCAAGTAATACATAGATTGCCACACTTCACACAAAGATCGCTACACTTCATATATTATATTCAGTTTGCTATTTTTGAATATTTTATTCATACAGTTCATATGCTTGCTGTTTAAATATTAATTCTACGCACATATTTTTTTTCTTCAGATTCTACAAAATTAAACATGAGCGCCTCCCTGACAAAAGCTTCCACTTGAATTAAGACGGTTCAAAGAATCTCCTTTTTTTTGCTCTGCTTGTTCTTCTCCCATTTACGCTGCTTCCCTTCTCCACTTGTTTTCCTTCCTTATCTCCTCTTTGCCTCTTATCCTTCCACTATGTCATGCCTCACTCTTCCTTTTTTTACTTTGCAAGAATAATGTGTTTTCTTTAAAGCCGCCATTTTTTTTCTTTTTTTCCATTTTCTAAAAACCTTCCTAAGTTGCATAGCTTTCTACTTTCTTTCCAAAAAATTTAATCCTTGCTTTATACGTTTTAATTCCTAATTACAATACAATTAGTTTATTTATTTTGTGCCTTATACGAGGCTTTTCCATTTATATTTTTTTCTAACTTTATAATAAAAATTAACTCATTAATCATTAAATTCAAATTTAAACTATTGACAATGTCTAGGTTTAGTTCATAGGTTAATATCAAGATAATAATATAATTTTATTACCAACTTAGTATTGGTGATCGACATCATGACTTGATAAAAATATGACCGATATAAGGTAGATGATATTTTTTAATACGAAATGGTAAATCAAACAATGCTATATCAAAATACAATGACATAACCATATTGTAGCATTCTACACTAATTTTACGTTTAATATCCATAATACAATCACAAAAGAATAATTCCACATAGACATAGATATGAACTAACTCACAACTAGCATGCGTAAATAATTATTTAAATGTAAAAAACATCTAAAAATGTACTAACACTAATAATTCAAATTATGAATATAATGAATGCCATTAATATGGTATGTGCATGGGTTCTAGTTGTTCCTCTATCGTCTCCCAACACCTCTATCTACATCACCATTTTCGATGATACTCTCACTCCATCATACTTTAAGGGATGAATCTCTTCTACATCAAAATCATGATAAAAAGGTAGTTAGCCTATAACATCATGATATATATCATAAAATACTTCTGTACTAATAAATTAACATGATCATAATGTAAATAATATATGACACAACTAACTCATAGCAATGCAATATACATCTATCCCATAATAACATATGACTTACAACTTAGTTAAATAATAATCAAATTAAATTATCGATCATAAAAATCCATGGAAATTCAAGTAAATTTGCTTAGTGAAAAATCGGGATGTAACATGCTTCCCCCCTAAATATGGTCATCGTCCTGATGACACTTATTCAAAAATTAGTTATGAATTAAAAATATTATTCAGTAAAAAAAAACATAATATGAAGAAACAAATCAAGCAAACACATGTGTAAATCCCCTGTAGAACTCATCATATTCTTCTTAAGTAGCACTATTCTCAGAGTGTTGGTCCCACAAGACCTTATACTATGACATCTTTCTATTATAGAAATAAAGTTTATAAGTGTCAATTACTCTGATTGGTTCTACCATGGCCCAAGATACAAAACCTGCAAATCATTTCAATCTAACACATGTGAAGGATCAACTATATAATTTTTAAGATAAGAAACACGAAAAATATTATGCAACAGAGCTAAGAATGATGGCAATGCAAGCCTATACGCTATAAGATCGACCACTTCTAAAATCTTGAATGGTCTCACATATCTCGGTGAAAGGGCCCCACATTGGTGCTTTCCACTATCATTTGTAATCTCTTGTTATAACATATATAGGCTGAGCTCATTGATGAGTATCCTAAGAATATGATTTGATCAGATCTAGAATCAAACTTATCCAAGTTTTTATCATTTCTTTTAATGAAAAACTTTCTCTAAAACACTTTTCTACATTTGTAGATCTATCATTTCATAGTTCATAAGGAGTCTTGTTACTATTAGTCCTTATCTATCTCTTATTCAAAATGTAGAAAGTGGTACTTACTACCTCTCTCCAATATCCATCAGATAATATAGACTCATTCAACATAGTTCTAGTCATATCTTCAATTGTCCTATTCTTAATTTCCACTACCCCATTTTGCTAAGGTGAAATAGCTATTGATAATTGTCTCATTATTCCATGAATCTCACATAAGTCATCAAACTCATTAGACCAAAACTCTCCTCTATTAGATATTAGGCACTTGATCTTCCCATTATTTTCATTCTCAAAAACAGCCTTGAATGCCTTGAACTTGTCAAGAGCTTCTGATTTCTCTTTTAGGAATGCAACCCAAGCCATTTTTGTGTAATCATCAATGAGTAACATCAAGTAGTTATCTCCTTGAATACTTTAATTTCTTGTAGGCCCACAAAGATCAATGTGGATTAAATCCAAGGGTTCTATAGTATGGTACTCATTGGACTTGAACCTTCTTCTAGTTTGTTTACCATGTTATCTTACCTTACAAAGTATGTTTGATGATCATAGGCATGTTCTTCACAGATTTCTTAGTGCTAATCTTGACCAAGTTATCAACATTTAGGTGACCTATCCTTTTGTGCCATATCCAATTTTCATCTATCTTAGTGATGAAACATTTCTCCTTCTTGATCTCATTCAATACATATAGGTTGTTCTTAGTTATCTTAGCATTGGCAATTAGCCTTCCTAATTTGTCTCTCCTTATCTCACACCCTTTGTCATGAAAATTTAGTGTGTGTTCTTGATTGCACATTTGACTCACACTATGTAGGTTATGAATAGACCTTCCACATACAACACATTTAGTGTCTTGGTCTTTCTATTATCCAAACTCAAAATACCCTTGCCAACTATATTGGCGGGTGCGTTGTTTCCAAACCTCATTATTCATGTAGCATTCTTATTCAAGGAGATGAACTTGTTCATGTATTTTGTCATGTGGATTGAGAAACCACTATCTATATATAATTGTATGCCTTCATCTTGAATGTGAAAGGCAAGTTGATCTAGCATAGAGTCTTCTTTGGTCTTTTGTTCCTCCTTGGTAAATAGTTCATCTTGCTTATTGAGCTCAATCTGATCTATCCTAGGTTGATTTGGCTTGCATAGTAATGTTTGATCTTTTTTATGCATTCTATGAGCTTTATATGTCTTTTTGAATATTGTGGACCTTATACCTCTATTAGAGAATAATCTTACAATGTGTCCTATATTATAATAGATGTATCAAACAACTTTTTTGTACTTACCATGGTTCCATGATGACTTATCCTTTATAGCATTGGGTTGCCTAATTGATCTTTTCAAGTTAGTACTCTTGATTTGTTCTAAATTCTCATGCTCTCTCTCAAATTTTATCAATTTGTCTATGAGTTTTCGTGCTCAAACTTCAAGTAATCTAGCTATGTCTTCAACTGGTCATACTCAACTTTTTTTGACTTACACCTTGTGTTGATTTCTTCTAACTGACTCCTAATATCTTTGATAGTCTTATTTTAATTTTTTAAGTCATCAAATGTACTTATGAGCTTAACTTCAAGGTCTAATTCAGCTTTTATTTCTTCACTATCATAGTAGACTTCTTCATCATACATGTTATCTTCTTCCTGTTTGTTAGGTTGTGGAGCTAAAAGCTTCATTGATGCAAACAGGGAGGAGGTTGCTAGAGGAGTTGCTGAAGTGTCACAGACACTAGCGTCAGTCAGGCCAACCGACGTTGGCAGGATAAGGCAAGAGAACAACCAACGTCGATCAGATATCGGCCGGCGTCGGCAACCCCAGGCAGGCAGGGACCGACGTCAGTCACCTGTGTGGTTCAGAACTGCAAGTTTTATGGGCAGTTTGTTAATGAACCAAGTGTTTGCATGTCAAGAGCCAAATTTAAACTAGAAGTTGCATATCTAATTATTGTAATTAGATGTCTAATTATTGTTTGCATGAGATCTATTTAAGAGACTCATTGGTTGTATTGTAAGGTGTGCTAGTTTGATTTGACCAAAGTTAGCTCCTTCTGTGTGTGAGGTGAGCAAGGGTGTTCCTCCTAGTTCCACAACAGTACCAAGGTGGGTGCTAGTTTTGGAGAGTCAGTAGGATTCTTCAGGGGTGTATGATCTTAGTCAACAGGTGTGCATGGCTTGTATAGGAGATCTACATGGTAAGTAAGATCATTGATCTGCAGGTGTATGTGTGTGCATGATCCAAGTTTGCAGGTGTGCAGAACCAGATTGATTTGTAGGTGTGCAAGATCAGGGAGGACAGCAACACAACAGGGAGCAGTATCAGGCAGGATCTACTTAGAGTATAGGTGTGTACTCAGAGCAAAGAGGAAGGCAAGGTAGTTCCTTCCATAAGTAAGATCATTTGGGTTGCAGGGTGTTGCAGTTCAGGAGAGATCTACTTGAAGTATGTTTGTGTACTTGTGGAGTGCATGGAGCACTTAGGTACTGGCAATAGTGGATACTGGCTGGTTGGAGGTGAACACCAAATCTGTGTTTGAGTTGTGTGTTGTGACCGTATGAGAGAGAGCTTTGAGGGAAGATTTATTGTTTATGCCCTAGAGGTGTGGGAGCCCTAGAGGTGTGTAAGGAAGAAGAACCGTGGCAATCTTCTTTGTTGTATTTCCTTTTGAAAGAGTTTTAATACAAGTTGTGTATTGTCTCTCATATTCTGTGTTATTTCTAAATTTTAGTTACTTGTGATTTTGGTTAATTTCCGCATGTTTAAGTTGCTTGGTAATCAATTGTGTGCTTCCATAATTCCCAACAAAGGCGGTGATAGAGTTCTTTGGTTGGGTATCTAACAAAGTGGTATCAGAGCTAAGGTTGCAAGGAGCAGTTTTGTGTTTGGTTACAGGTCACTCTCAGGGGTTTCTGATTGAGTGGGAGTATAGCAACGACAGAAGAAAGTAAGCTAAGAATGGAGGAGTTGAAAAGCACAGATGGTCAATCACGGTCTTATGGAAAGAAAGAGCAGGTAAAAAGAGATTGTTGGTTGGTAGTAGACCAGCATGAAGAAGCAGGTGTTGTTGCACAGGATGCTCTGGATAAAGTTGAATCTTGGATAATAGATTATGTTGCCTCTTTCCATGCAGCCCCAGGTAGAGGAGCTGGTGAGCCTTGCCAAAGTATTGGCAAAGGGGAAGTGAAGCTGAAATTGCAGGCGGCCAACACATGGGTGTTGAAGGAGGTCATGCAGGTCCCAGTCTTAGAGATAAGGCTAATTTCTTTAGGGAAGTTGGGTGATGAGAGATGCACAAGAACTCTCACAACGGATACACTTGAATTAGCTGGTGGTAAGAAAATAGGTACTCTTTATCTACTTGTTTATATTACTGATTCTTCTTCTGTTACGGAGACGTGGCTTTGTAGGCTTGGTCACATGACCAAGAAGGAGATGCATGTTCTTAATAGGGATTCAGATGTCTTTGACAGACTTAAGAACCAGAAAGACTTGGTGTTTATGGAGGAGATGGCAGACAGAGATCAGTGGAGAAGGTTGGATACCTCTGAGCAGAGCAGTTTGGACATGGGATTGATTCAAAGAAAGCTCGCGAGTAAAAAAGTCTTCACTCATAGGAAAACATAGGTACCAGCATCGATCAAGGGGAACTGACGTCGAACAGATAGGCACTGATGTCGGTCATGTGCAGACCAGAGTCAGTGATGTCAGGCAGGGTAAGACCGACATCAGTCAGGAGGACTGACATCGGCAATAGGTAAGACCGACATCGGTCAAAAGGACCGACATCGGCATCAAGAGACACCGACGTCAGTAGGGTTGGTAGTCAGAACAGGCGCATGGGAACTGACGTCAGTCAGATGCAAACTGTGTGGTGATCGAGGTCAGTCACTGTAACAGATTTTGGGTAGACAGCAAGTTGTCAAGGAGTCTCAAACACCCATATGGAGGACTGAAGGTGGTAAGTAGGCCTCAAATTCGTTGTTCCTCTTCTTTATACTCGTTGCTTACTACAGATCAGAAAGGATATAGGAAACAGTGGGAGCATGGCAGGAATATGATGCAAAACCAAACGAGAGATTTGGTAGGGTTGCCAGCTAGATGAAAGCATAGAGATGAATGGATACCTTAGTTGAAGAATAGAGAGAACGGACACGTGAGACGGAAGACCAGGTCATATGGTCTTGAGGTAGCTGCAAGATAGTGGGATAGGACTGACAGGTGGTACCAGGTGGATGACAAAGTAGGGCTTTAGTCAATGTCAGTATAACTATTGTGTTTGTCTTACCAAGTGGATGATGGTCACAACATTATCCTATTGATGTATGTGGGGGATGAGCTTGGTGCAGGTTTAGACATACAGGGTTTTACTGAGCTAAAAGTAAGGTTAGTTTAGTGGCATGTCATGAAGAATTTGGAGCAGCCAAATTCTTTGGCATGGGAGACATGGAGATCATAGGGTGATTTTGTCTCCAGTGGGAGCTGATGTGAATCAGGTGTTGGTGAGGTTTAAGATGCAGAACCGGAGCACACTAAGGGCTGGATAGTTCAGTGTTTGAAATCACATGAGGTCTGGTATATACCTGAGTTTGCCCAAGCAGTGGGTGTTGTCAGAGAGTTAGGAGCCAATTCAGGGAAGTGGGTTCTCAAGTATTTGAGAGGGACCAGCAGTAGGGATTCATGTTATGCAGGGTCAGGATTTCACTACATGGGTTTGTAAGTTCGGATGTGGCAGGTTACTCAAATGATAGGAGGTGCACCACAGGTTGTGTGGTGGGTGGTCTTTAGGATTGATCTTGAAGAGGGATACAAGCTAAGAAATAGATTAGATGGGGTACAGGTACAGGTACAGTGTAGCTGTTTATCTCCAAGTGGGAGATTGTTAGGTTGTGGAGCTAAAAGCTTCACTGATGCAAACAGGGAGGAGGTTTCTAGAGGAGTTGCTGAAGTGTCACAGACACCAACGTCGGTCAGGCCAACTGACGTTGGCAGGATAAGGCAGGAGAGCAACCGATGTCGGTCAGATATCGGCTGGCGTCGGCACCCCCAGGCAGGCAGGGACTTACGTCGGTCACCTGTGTGGTTCAGAACTGTAAGTTTTACAAGAAGTTTGTTAACGAACCAAGTGTTTGCATGTCAAGAGCCAAATTTAGACTAGAAGCTGCAGATCTAATTATTATAATTAGATGTCTAATTATTATTTACATGAGATCTATTTAAGAGACTCATTGGTTGTATTGTAAGGTGTGTTAGTTTGAGTTGAGCAAAGTTAGCTCCTTTTGTGTGTGAGGTGAGCAAGGGTGTTCCTCCTAGTTCCACAATAGTACCAAGGTGGGTGCTGGTTTTGGAGAGTCAGCAGGATTCTTCAGCAGTGTATGATCTTAGTCAGCAGGTGTGCATGGCTTGTAAAGGAGATCTACATGGCAAGTAAGATCATTGATTTGTAGGTGTATGTGTGTGCATGATCCAAGTTTGCAGGTGTGTAAAACCAGATTTATTTGTAGGTGTGCAAGATCAGGGAGGATAGAAACACAACCGAGAGCAGTATTAGGCAGGATCTACTTAGAGTACAGGTGTGTACTCAGAGCAAAGAGGAAGGCAAGGTAGTTTCTTCCATAAGTAAGATCAATTGGGTTGCAGGGTGTTGTAGTTCAGAGGAGATCTACTTGAAGTATGTTTGTGTACTTGTGGAGTGTGTGGAGCACTTGTGGAGTGCGTGGAGCACTTGGGTATTGGCAGTAGTGGATACTGGCTAGTTGGAAGTGAACACCAACTATGTGTTTGAGTTGTGTGTTGTGACCGTAAGAGAGAGCTTTGAGGGAAGATTTATTGTTTATGCCCTAGAGGTGTGGGAGCCCTAGAGGTGTGTAAGGAAGAAAAACTGTGGCAATCTTCTTTGTTGTATTTCCTTTTGAAAGAGTTTTAATACAAGTTGTGTATTGTCTCTCATATTCTGTGTTATTTCTGAATTCTAGTTACTTGTGATTCTGGTTAATTTCCGCATGTTTAAATTGCTTGGTAATCAATTGTGTGCTTCCATAATTCCCAACAAAGGTGGTGATAGAGTTATTTGGTTAGGTATCTAACACTGTTGACCACAAGACATTCTTGTGCTTCTTAGGACAACCTTCAAGCTGTTATACTTGCCTCAAAGGACCAGGCTATGATACCAATTGTTGGAAGCACAATGACTAAGAGGTGGGGTGAATCAATCTTCAAAACTTTTAAAATATTTACCTTATCATTCATGAACTATCAAAATAATATAATAAGCTAGTAACACATTAAGAGCCATGAACATGAAAGAAAAACATAACACACAAAACACTTATTTAAGTGAAAAACCTTCCAAGGGAAGAAAACCAAATGATGATGTAAATAGAATACTATCCTATAATTCAAACATAAAGATTTAGTGAATCACCAACTTCACTTGGAGCACCAAACCAAACTAGTCAAACACTAACTTGACTAGGTTTTAAAAAGCGCCCACTTGCAATGAGGAACCAACCCCCTAGATGACTCAGCACCAACTCATCCAAATAAAAAAATTGATCACATTTAGAACCATTTATTTCTCATAAAATATATGATGATATTCATCTGTATCTCTTCTGACACACTTGTCTTTCTCAAACTAGTCTCTAGCCTTCTTCATTCAATTAGCCTTATTCTTTACTTGATTAGGTCATATGACCTTGATAATCATATATATTACTCTTATCAGATGTTAATTATAGTTTATTTTTACCCTCCTGATGGTATATAAGACCTTATTTATCTCTTCAAATTTCCATCTCATTATCTTCAACACACACTCTTTTCACTAGTTAATTAGACCTATTAGGCCTTGTTCTTATACTAGGCTCTTGCTCATACACCTCTTGGTCAGCCATACATACTTTAAAAATTATTTTTTAAATGCAATGGGATTTATGAAATGTAACAAATATTAACCAAATATTAAAATAGTTTGGTCATATCATATAGGGCCAAAACCCTTTTTTGGCCTTAAGGCAATCTAATTCAATTAGGCCTTCATTAGTACATGTTACCCTTTAAACACTTTGGAACACTCTCAGACTTATCACACAATAGGAAAATATAATATTTTAATTTAATAGACCCATAAAAATGTAATATTGGGTCCATGACACATTTTATCTCCAACCGCCACTTGAACCATGCCATTAACACTATTCATAATTAATCCATGCATACCCAGAAAGTTTGTCTTGAACAACTGAACCAAAAACACATTCTTGTCAAATAACCATGGAAATAAATAATATGTAGATAATAATCATGACCCAAAATTTATAATCATGTGTGTTATACCTCAAATCTCAATGTAAAATTACTCAAACCCTTCTCTACAAGTAGCCCACTCAGAAGTGCCAATAAGCTTCAAAACACATTCATAGAAACAATGACTTAAAACACTATAGAATCACTTTCATAAAATTTAAATAAATTTATATTATCCTAAAATACATTTAAAACAACTTAAAACAAATATTTTATAATATCTAATAGCAATATTAGTCTTATAAACCAATCTCATCACTTCACAGTACACATACCTCACTGAGTTAGACAAGTCAATTTGAGAGCAACTTTCTGCTATATACAAACATTTTCAAATATTATATCTAATATATAAATGTATTATAGGTATTGAAAAAAGAAACTCATGAATTTGGATCCATCCCTAATCCATGACAACACATCCCTAATCTCATTCTCACTTCTACCTGGTTTTTCTCACTGTCTACATCACCAGGGCTTTTAGCGATAGGTCAATTTGAATGACCAGTTGAGAAAATACAAGGTTTTTAAATTACTCAAAAACTACCGTGTACATAATATATAAGTCTCAAACTTCAATATCCATCCATTTAGTAACTTTGACTTAGTCAACTCTACCTGATATAACAAATTTCTGAAAAACATGGCTTTTCCTATAGGGTCCACTCACTCACCTGATAGACCAATGCCACATAGACGTACTTGGGAGAGTCCAATACATTATAAAATCATAAAAATAGGTCATAAAATACATTATGATCCATTTCTATCAAGATCTTCCATATCGGGTCAAAGTTAGGGTTTTAGAGAGGTTTAAACCACCTTACAGTCTTAACAATCATTCATAAAGTTTAGGCCCTTATTTCAAAAACCAATGATTGTGAGTTTTATATAGGAACCTTACCCATATATCATGAATAAATTATATTACTTGTTCCAATGAACACATGAAAGTCCTTCTCGAGTTGAGAACCCTTTATTTTATGCACACAAGAAACCTCAAAATCACATTACAAAATATTACTTATAAACTTTGACCTCATACTTGGTTAACATATCTAAAACAACATTACATACTTATATCAATTCTAATTTTTCCATTTTTACCTTGAAAACTTATGCTAATACCCCATTAGGCCACCATCTCTATTTTCTCGAGGCTTTTGACCTGCAAGTCACATTAGACCTTGAAACATACATTCTAGCCACTGTCCATGCACTATCCACCTCAATCCCATGCTAAATAAACTTATCACATGCTCTAAAAATTATTTGAATCCTTCATAGGTCTTGAAAACACCTCATGACCCCTCATTAGGTCAGGCAAAGTCTAGAACTAGTCTAGTTGCATGTTAAGTCTGTAGGTCTTACCCATGAAGGCTTACTCTGAGATATGCATGGGTGATCCAATGCCTCATATGAGTTATTAAATGACCTCATACAACCTCTTATGCCTCTATACATCCATAGTACTAGGTCATCATGTTATTTCATGCATAAGACTAGGCATCCTATGCATAAGCTTTCTCAAATCTCTTGTTAGGTTCAAACACTTGACAATTGATCTTGAAACATTATTTAATGATTTTATACCTTGACTACATACCTTATGAGTTTTTAAAATAATTTCATACCTCTCAAGGATGAAACCAAACAAAAACACTATTCAATAACCTCATACCTCATGAACAACCTTTGACATCAATGTCATGCCTCAAAAATACAAACAATGCTCAACACTCATCACTATCATCACTAGAAATAGAATAAGAATTTAGATCATTAGGAAGATGTTCAGGAGAATTAGAATTGTCAAAACTATCCTCAAATATTTAAGGCATCTAATGAAGGGGGAGAGGTGTTGAGTGTGGAGTCCAAAGGACCCTTTTGAAAATGAAAACTCCTCTCAATGAACAAATCATGAGTTGTGGTATGGATAATCTTATATCCCTTAACACTTTCAAGATATATAGTGAATATACAAGGCTGACTCTAAGGTTCCATTGCCTTACATTTATTCTTTGGAATCCAAACCATATAAGGATATCCAAACACTCAAAAGTGATTTACTATGGGTTTTCAACCACTCCATGATTCCAAAGGACTCACTCCCTTCAATACTTTGTGAGGAACTTAGTTGATGGCCTTGTCTCGATACTAAGGTGCAAGAGACTTGGAGTGTAGCATATAATTGGCCATTTCCTTCAAGGACATGTTATTGTGATTTACAACACCATTTTTCTCAGGTCTATATAGAATTGTCTGCTACAATTTAATCCCATAAAATGTACATAATTGATCAAAAAGATTATTGACATACTCACCTACATTATCAGTGTTCAAAATATTGATAGATTTACTCTATTATTTATCTACAAGTTCCTTTAAGTGTTTAAAATGATCAAATAACTCATATTTCTACTTAGTAAAATACACTTAAGTATACCTCGAATAATCATCGATAAAATTATGTATTTATTCATATTAGATGAAGGCTTTGGAAATGGGATGACATTTTCATTGTGGGCAATATCTAATATTTGTTCAGCTCTCTATGATTTTCCCTTGTCATACTTCTCCTCAAGATGCTTACCAAATATACAACCTTGACAAACTCTATCATAAAACTTGACTTGTGGCAACCCTAAAACCATGTCATGATCATTGAGTTTATACATGTAGTGATAGTTGAGATAATCGAATCTCTCATGCCATAATTTACTCACCCCATCTGAATGAGTGGGTAGTGTAGTAGAGGGTTGATCAGGTGAAAAATGTGAGAAAGTATACAATCATGATTGGTGATATGATTTTCTGAATGCAAAAATGGAGTTACTATTTACTTCCCTAATAACCATTGAATTGGGTGTGAACTTGACTCTCTTATGTGAATCGATGTGATTGATCTGATAAATAAATAAGATATTGGTGGATTAAGAGGGAAAACATAGAACATCATGAAATGTCCCATCATTCACTCCCACTAAATTTTGTGAAAGTATCATCACCCAATAAAATAGAAGTCATAAAAAAAGGATATGAGGGTGAAAACATGTCATGTGATGAATCTATTTGGTGTGATGCCCTAGAATCAATAACCTATGTGAAAGATAGGGATGCAACTAAAATAAGTGATTTGTCATTATATTTTTTGTTCTTAATATATTTGGCCTTAAAATAATATTGGGCTGATGAACTTGTTGACGCTGGAGATTGCACCCGGTGGCAGGAATACGAGTTCCTGCCTTCTCCCTGCAACATGGAAACTCCTCTCTTGCCTATGGGACGGCGAAGTAGGAGAGGAGAGTCTCTAGGTATGGGATAGTTCCCTTTGATGTATCAAGTTTGTCTCAACGAGTGCAAATACATACTGGTATAGATATATATATAGCTATATAAACTAGGGGGGATGAAAAGGGAAGAAAGTGCATGAAAACAAATAGCCTACTCAAGGGAGGTGATACACCAATTAAAGTTGATCTTCTCACACCTACTCTCAAAATCAAACAAAGACCATGAACATACACTCAGACTCGACAGGGAGAACCAAGCTACAAGAAAATGGCAGGGAGTTTCTTATGAAAACACAGGAACAGAGACTCACCAAGATGCTATGAAATACATACTGTAAGTGACTTCCTCTGCTCTATATCTCCAAAATGGAACTCTCCTCCTATCACCTACAGACAATGGCGCCTTGTGGATAACTGGTGTGTTGAGCGCTGGAACTGTGAGAGCATTAAAAATAATGACTAGACATAACTCAAACACTCAGACATACACAGAAAATCTGACCAAGAAGAGGTAAAAATAGTCTTTATAAATTCAGGTAGAAATTTGAACAGGGCTATGCCTTATAGAAATCGCAAAAAGATGTTTACAAAATGACAAGTATCAAAATATATAGAAAGTCCAAGAGGCTCATTTGACGCTCTTTTTTACAAAATAGCTATTTTGAAATGAAACAGGCCGCTCAAAATATTAATGAGCCATGTCCTCTGTTATGATCGAAGTCTGCATTCTTAATGTCAAGGCATGGTTTTTCCACTCATTAAATGTAAAATGAAGAAACTGGTTACATTCTTTAGCTGTTGCATCTTCTCATGATCAATTCGCTGGCACTATTTCACCTGCCAAAGTTGCTTCTCAAATTGGTGCCACTTGGACTAATTGCTTACTCATTCTTTGCTTGTCACTTTGCTTGTTTATCTTCCACGCCATCAGGCAATAAATTACCCTGTTTATGCCACTTGGACTACTTAATTGCTCCTTGCCTTGTCATCTCCGCTTGTTACTTGGAATTTGTCCTTTCTGCTTATTCGATCCCTTAAGCAAATTCCTTGGTGGGTCGCTACATTTTTCCCCCTTCTGATCAGCGCTCTCCATGTTTGCTTTTAAAACAATGGCTATCCTCTACTCTGCTGAGCTTGACGTCCATGCAGCCATCGTGCTTGGGTCCTTGTTGGCAGTCAGATCCATGCTTGCTTCTTCGGTGGTCTGCGGACTTTTCACGGGCTTTGGCTTGTGTATTTCCACAGATAAATTGTCCACGGAAATTCTATTCGATCCATTCCTTTGTTATTTTGAAGCACGCCCAAATCTTTGGAATTGAAGTGTCTGCCCTCCGAAAAGGCACTTTGACTTTTGACTACCCTGCGGCTAAGGGCAGCCCTTTGAACCGAACCCGTTGAACCAAAATTTGGTTCAACGGTTCAAGGTTCAAAGGAGCGCGCCGATGAACCAAAAGGTATAAAATTGATTAACTCTTTGCATTGAACTTTTGACTTTGAACTCAACATGAAATTGCAAACCCAAAAATGACGTTTTTTTGAAGTGCAAGGGGAAGTTGACCAAAATTTTGCCTGTGGGCAAAATGTGTCAACAGATTGGTGACTCACAGGGAAAGCATGCCTGCTATGCGTAGAATCTAATTGCCTTGTAGTCCATTGGGCACAAAGTCAGATTGTAACTTTAAAATAGCAACAGCTCTGATAAATTCCAGAATCGATCACGCAGACTCACCTCCACGAAATGAAAACACACGAAAGATTAAGAAAACTACTTATGCAACAGCACTTAGGGGAAATAGGGAAAGAAAACTAAAAGCAACCTACTATATATAGTTAACCAGGTATTTTTTTATTCCCTCCTAGATCAAAGGGAAAGCTTCTAGCGTCTCTTCCATCTGACACATCTAGTATCAGTAATGGATCCCACAAGGAAATATTTATGTGCAGCTTCTTCACCTGGTCTACCATGTTGAGCTCAGGATCGCTCCCTTCCATATTTTCTTTGGGGTCGCTTGTAGCCTTCTAAGGCGTAGGCTGGGGAGCTGAATTTATGACTGGCGGCCTAAAATTTGGGAATTTCTAGTTTGCTTGTGGTGGAAGAGAAGGTGTGGCCGTTTGAACTGCTGCTTGAGTTTCTTCCATAGCTCTCCCTTTGGATCTTATGTTGGCTGCAACACAGTCACCCTAATTGTCTATAGCACCCACATAATTTATTGCACAGAACTCACCTTCCAAGTGTTTCATAAGAGTAGAGTCAGGCTGACTCTCACTGTTGCTTGTGTTGAGTTGCATTGGAGCCTTGAAGACCTGGGAATGAGCGGCTGCCTGATTGTCCAACACATTTGGTTGACAACCCATCATCTCATCTATATAAATATCTTGCTCCTGACCATATCTTGTGGTTGAACAACTTGGTTGTTCCTACACCAGATCATTCTGAATGGGCACCATAGCTTTAGATGGTGGAGGGGCACCTGGCTTGTAGCCTTGGAAAGGTCTGGTCTGAGTACGCTGACCCTGTCCTTGGCTGCAGTTTTGAAAAGGTAATGCTGGTATCCCTGATTCAGTTTGTTGCCTTGAGCTTGTAGCCTTCTAATGGCAGCGAGTTCATTGGTCACGATCTGCAACAACCTCCTAACTTCCTGAAGCTCATTGGATGGAGCAGCAACTGGTTTCTTTATGTTGGGTAATGCCGTAGCAATAAGGGGATTCAAATGGGGTACTTCTCTTGTGAAGGAAGCACCTATAGCCAGACTGGGAAGATGACTCACTAAATAAGGATGAGTCCCTTTGAACCTCAGTCACTTTGCTGAGTTGAGAGGTAATTTGATGAATTTAAAAGGGACACCCTTATTAGCGGATCGTGTGGTTACTTTAGGCATCAGAAGATTAAGAAATTGGTCTTGAAATTATAGAATTAAAGCTCTTACCAGTGGAGTCACCAGATGCTAGAAAACTTGAAATTTGTTGTAGTAGGACCAGCATCAATCCTGATATCTTACTGCATTATAAAATGGTGTCCCACTGGGCGTGCCAAAACTGTTGACGCTAGAGATTGCACCCGGTGGCAAGAATACGAGTTCCTACCTTCTCCCCGCAACATGGAAACTCCTCTCTCACCTGTGAGATGGTGAAGCAGGAGAGGAGAGTCTCTAGGTATGGGCTAGTTCTCTTTGATGTATCAAGTTTGTCTCAGTGAGTGCAAATACATACCGGTATAGATATATATATAGCTATATAAACTGGGGGGGTGAAAAGGGAAGAAAGTGCATGAAAACAAACAATGTACTCTAGGGAGGTGATACACCAAATAAAGGTGATCTTCTCGCACCTACTCTCAAAATCAAACAAAGACCATGAACATACACTCAGACTCGACAGGGAGAACTAGGCTACAAGAAAATGGCAGGGAGGTTCTTATGAAAACACAGGAACAAAGACTCACCAAGATGCTATGAAATACATACTGTAAGTGACTTCCTCTGCTCTGTATCTCCAAAATGGAACTCTCCTCCTGTCACCTGTAGACAATGGCATCTTGTGGATAACTGGTGTGTTGAGCGCTGGAACTGTGAGAGCATTAAAAACAATGACTGGACACAACTCAAACACTCAGACATACACAAAAAATCCGACCAAGAAGAGGTAAAAATAGTCTTTATAAATTCAAGTAGAAATTTCAACAGGGCTACGCCTTACAGAAATCGCAAAAAGATGTTTACAAAATGACAAGTATCAAAATATATAGAAAGTCCAAGAGGCTCATTTGGCGCTCTTTTTTACAAAATGGTTATTTTGAAATGAAACAGGCTACTCAAAATATTAATGAGCCATGTGCTCTGTTCTACTCGAAGTCTGCATTCTTAATGTCAAGGTGTGGTTTGTCCACTCATCAAATGTAAAATGAAGAAACCGATTACATTCTTTAGCTGTTGTGTCTTCTCATGATCAATTCACTGGCACTATTTCACCTGCCAAAGTCGCTTCTCAAATTGGCACCACTTGGACTAATTGCTTACTCATTCTTTGCTTGTCTCTTTGCTTGTTTATCTTCCATGCCATCAGGAATTAAATTACCCTATTTATGCCACTTGGACTGCTTGACTGCTCCTTGCCTTGTCATCTCCGCTTGTTACTTGGAATTTGTCTTTTTTGCTTACTCGGTCCCTTAAGCAAATTCCTTGGTGGGTCGCTACATTTTGCCCCCTTTTGATCAGTGATATCCATGTTTGCTTTTAAAATAATGGCTATCCTCTATTCCACTGAACTTGGTGTCCATGCGGCCGTCGTGCTTGGGTCCTTGTTGGCAGTCGGATCCATGCTTGCTTCTTCGACGGTCTGCAGACTTTTCACAGGCTTTGGCTTGTGTATTTCCATGGACAAATTGTCTGTGGAAATTTTGTTCAATCCATTCCTTTGTTATTTTAAAGCACACTTGAATCTTTGGAATTGAAGTGTCTGCCCTCGAAAAAGGCACTTTGACTTTTGACTACCCTGCGGCCAAGGGCAGCCCTTTGAACCGAACCCGTTGAACCAAAATTTGGTTCAACGGTTCAAGGTTCAAAGGAGTGCGCCGATGAACCAAAAGGTATAAAACCGATGAACTCTTTGCATTGAACCTTTGACTTTGAACTCAACATGAAATTGCAAACCCGAAAATGACTGGTTTTTTTGAAGCGCAAGGGGAAGTTGACCGAAATTTTGCCTATGGGTAAAATGGGTCAACAGAACTCTAATTGAAATAATTAGGGACACTGATGTTGTGCTTCTCAAGCATCTTAGTTAGTTGGTCAATCTGATTCTTCATACATCTAGATTCATCATGTCTAGATTTATTGCAGTAGCCACATGTGAGTCACTCTTTTTTAGGTTTCCCATCTGAAGAGGAGGAATCTTTTGATGCTTGGGACTTAGTATTAGATTTTTTATTCTTTCTTTACTTTGGTTCGTTATCTATTACTTCTCCTTACTCCTAGAATACTTTTATTTGTCATGACTCATAATTAATACATGTGATTTGGAGGACTTCAGTGTACCCATTTGAATGAGTTTGTCTTTCTCTTGAGTTAAGTCAGTTGTAAATTCATCCAAGGATGGAATGGTCCATGTAGCTCAAATAGAATGTTTAGTGGTGTGGACGGTAGAAATGAAGACAAAATAATCAAATTGTAATTTGTCAAGGAAGGAAAGAATCAATTGATCATCTTTTTTTTCAATACCACATAATTTCAACTACAACCTGATTTATTTGAACTTGGTTAAGAAGTATTAAATCATATCAAAATTGTTTGGGTTCAAATTTATGAGATCATTCTCCAACTCACGATGTTCTAATTTTCAAGGAGTTTTTCCCATAAGTTCCACACTTGATTTGGAGTTGTTGCATATTTGATATGAAATATCAAGTTGAGAGACATAGATAGGCATAAAAGACCATAGGATTCATCACTTTTGGTGTACCACTTCACCTTCTCTACTTCAGATGTCATTTTTATTTTTGTACCCATTTTGATTTTTTGTAAGCCTATGCTCCTCAATAGTATTTGCACTTTGACTTTCCACTCGTGATAATTGAAAAATATAAGAATCATAAATAAACATATCCATGGTGTAGAAAGAAAGTATGTGTTGAACTAAGTGTGTTAAAATATGATGATATACAACCCCCTAAATATACAAAGGTTAAATTTTACAAGGAATGACAATATCACCAATGTGTAGAGCTCAAGAAAACTTGCACTTTAAAAATAAATGATGCCTAAAATGGAGTTGTTGGCTAAAATTTATGGAAGTTTGAATGTTCCTTACAAAAAATAATGATCTCCATTTGCATAAATTTTAAAATATTTGGGTTGAAAATTTTGGTGTGAATTTTTTTTGGTATCAACTTCCCCATAAAAAAACCTATGCCTTGAGAGAAAAATTTAAATAATTTTGGGTTGGACATTACTAGGGGCTTGACTCCCATATGACTAGGGGTTAAGGCCTATTTGGGTACTCTCCCTTCCTTACTTTGATTGATGTGATTGATGGGCGAGTGACATCATCTAAAAAATGACCTCTTTTTGAAATTAAATAGTGTCACACCTCACATGATTAAATTTTATGTCTTAGTGGTCATCGTCAGAGTTTGGGGGTCCTTACATAGTTGTCAAGGTTTCTAACTACTCCTATAGTTAGAAATTCTAACATCAATGTTTTGGTGGTCTATGGATTTTTGTCAGAGAAAATCCTCATAGTTATTACGCCTATTTATAGTGGTAAAATTTTTGATGTCGAGATGGTTATCCATTCCCACAAAATAAGAAATGTTGGGGTTATAGCCCCTTTGAGTGTTAGTGTTTTTAATTGCTCCCATAGTCAATAATACAAATGTGGAGGTTATCGACAGATCCCATAGACTAGAATCATGATGCATGGGTTAGTGACTGCTCCCTGAGTATAGAATCATGATGTGGGGGTTAGTGATTGCACCCATAGTCAAAATGTTAGTAGAGGCTTATGAAGCATCAAAACATGCTAAGGATGAGGATAAATAGGCTTTATTTTAGTTCATAGGATAGTGCATAGAATTCATTAATAAGGGGGGAAAACAGAAGCATAGCGAAGAGGAATTATTGTGCATTAATTAAGAATTAGGATAAACCAGTATTCATTTAAATTTTATAAAGCATTTGGATTAAATTAGATAGAAAGTAAGCAAAACATTACACATGAGAATGCATGCAAGGAACAAAATAAGAAATGCAATAGGTAACCGTAACAAAATAGTCTATATTGATCTCTTCGAAGGTGGAACCATATTCTTCATACAAATACAAGCATTTATAGACATTTGTAGTCTATGAATGTTCATATTCTTCTTGTAATTGGTGCCAAAAGAGGAGTCTATTCATATTCTAACCTATTACAAGTCATGGAGAATAGGATAAAATATACATATGTCTGAAAAAATTAGTACATAATGCACAAATACAGACAAATATCTTGCACAACTTTACTATTCATTTTTTTCTCTCAACAATTTCCTAGATTTAAAATGTTGTCTCATCCTAAAGCAATCTCATAGGATCTTCAAAAATTTCACAAAGGGTAGATGCTGAAGAAGTATTTAGACCAATAAGAGTCACAGTAATCACTCAAGGCGTCATTTTTAATTTTCACCTCTTACACATTACTTAGTTGACATTTTTAGTTTTTAACTAAGTAACATACCAAACTACCACCATTTTATGTTTTTAATAGGTTGGCATAACCAGGTGGCTTCTGTTTTCAAGTTTTCAACCATCCTAGCCCCACTTATCTTACTAGTCATCCCTAATACAAAATTGTATAATTTATTTTTTCAAAATTAGTACTCTACGTAGTAATTAACTTGAAGGAGGTGACATAGATGTAGATGATGACTGGATAGTAGGATCCTTATCCCTAGAATATGTAGCCTTACATTGAGAGATGACCTACTAGAGCTTGGATGGCATCTTGTATATTAGAGTGTTGAGGATATGGGTAACCTTGCTACAAAATGAAGATAGGTCAATCTTGTAAGTATACCGATCGAGCATAACTTCATAGACCATGCATATTAGGGTGCAATGGTGCATTATATCTGATGAGCTTCTTCAGATATGAGTCATTCGTGATACTCATGGTCACCTTGGTGTTGTTGACCATCATCTAGATCTCACCACTCAACTGCTCTAGTTTGTTTATGTGGTATTGGGATTGAAGACCTGTGAATGAACTACATAGAAGCTCACTCTGCCAGTTGAGGAGTTCATCACACACATTGCCCCTAGCTTTAAGAATTATTAGAGAGCTTTGTAATTCTTATCCATTAAGGTGGTGTGGCTACCCATTGTTGTCTTGGTAGTTGTAGTGGTGGCAAAATTTGTGCTAGAATTAGCTGAGTCATCTAGATGCTACTTCCACTCCATCAAGTTGCACATGATCTTGGACCTTCTTGGACACATCCATGGCCTTTTGTCTATCATATTCTACATCCTTGGCCTTTTTTGTGGCCTAAAATTCTATGGCTTATTGAGTTACCTATTGTTGTTGAGCAGCTCTTTTTTCTCTTCTTCTCCTCCTTCCTTACTCATCATTGTACTGTGTAAGCCACTTCTTCCCTAGAGGCCTATTGTTCCTTTATGGTAATTTTTTTGGGTGTGATCTCTTTGACCTCATGGGCATGTGGTGATGGTGTAAAATCACTTGGTCAGACTTCTAAGATGGAAACATGTGCCTTCTTATGCTTGAGCATGACTAGTCTACATTTAGGTTGTGGTGAAGTAGAGGAAGGGGAAGGTTGTGATTCCTATGTAGTAGTTGGTCATCTAAATGTGTGATCTTCAAGTGTAGGGTATACCCTAGCTTCCTACCTAGTTTATGTTCTATGCACAAGTGATTCTAGTGGGTTTTCTAGAAGGGGTGCAAAGATATCCTTAATTGTGAAGGTAGGAGAAGGTTTTGGATGGCAAAAGTTGATTCTCCACTACAATTGCCCTACTTCTTCCCATATAGTATCAACAATAATAGATGGTGGGAAAGATGGAAGGTCCACCCATAGTTCTGGAAGAACCTACTTATGCACTTTCACACAACCTTCCAGTAGAATAATTCTTTCTCTTCCCTATCATAAAAAAACTCTAATGATGTTTACAATCATGACCTAGTAGACTTCCTATTCATCTATGCCCATTTATGGAAGTTCACATGAGTTTGTGATTTGTGTCACCTTCATATCATCCAAACAAATTTTTTTGATGCATGTCTTATGATTTAAGGGAGGGGATGCAGATTGATGTTCTATGGAAAACTTGTGATTTCACTTCTATTACTAGAAATTCGTAACTTCTTTTGGTTGTTTTGCTATAGGAATGGCTGCACCAAGTGGTATGGCCTAAAGTGGAGTTGTACACCTAGATGCAAAAGATTTTTACTTGGATACTTTTTTTTGTGTCATATCCATGTTGACAAAGAAGGGAATCGGTGTGAAGGGAGACTATGACAACTCATGAATGTAGATGAGCACACCTTTTAGTAGCAAAGTGACACCTGCATGCTGACCCAAATATCCCATGACATATAGTGGCATCTAAGGATGTGTTACGATCAAAAATAGACACTCCTACCACCATGCTTTGAATTTTGCCTCATGTTCTAGGTATCCATGCTCATGTGTCCAAATGAGATTGAGAAATTGCTATACTAGCCAATAATCTATGTTAGGGTGTACTTCTCCCTTTGAAGACTTTTATTTCATGAAGTAGGGCAAGAATATGAGGAATTGGTATTGAAATGTATTCTTTAGAGAGGTGTGACACTTGTTAATGTTGGTGAGTATCTCCTGAATGAATTACTCTAGTTAGTTAAACTGATTATTCATATGGATCATGCGATAGGCGATGTCCAAGTTCCTTTTGGTATTTATTTCACAGACTTGGTCCTCTACTAGAACCTTATTATGATGCACTCCATGAAGATGCACATAGGTTCATTGAGAAAGTCCTCAATTGGGATCCCTTTATATTTCCTAACATATAAATCTTAGACTTTTTGCAGAATGGGAGGCATTCTCATATTGTATGGAGATAGGGAGTCTCCTTGCACAGGCATGCCCAAAGCTCAGGCCATGGCTTCTATGTTGATGACAATGGTGACATATGGGCTAAAGTAGATATTATCATCATTGTATCAATTGAGAAATACTTAGACAATCTCCCCCATGTCACCAAAGGTTGGCATTCATATTAGGCACTCGACATCTATGTTATGGAATTAGTGGGGGATATAAAAATGAGCGGTTATGAAGCATCGATGGGGTTTGGTTGAAACAATTTCTATTTTTCTAATCGAAGGAGGTTGAATTACTCTAGATCATTGAACTTGGTCTTCTTGAGATCCATATCAATGTCTATTACTTATTTTGTGCATTTGTTAAACCCCTAATGAGTTGTGATGTATCCATGATTGTAAAAGCAATTAAGTTACAATGCTATCAACTCTCTATGCAAGAAAACTAGCTTGGCTTTTTGAATTTTAGATTGAAAAAATATGTGCTAGAATGAAATGTTTGTTGGGTGAATATTTTGTCGGCTAGCTAACTGGTGACCAAAATAGTTCCTATCACCGCAGCATAGGGAGATCAGCGGGCCAAATGTGCAGGTTTACTACATCAGCAGGGGACAAATCTCTGCTCTCATCAAGGGGAGGTTCCCTATAGATATGCAAGAGATGCAGGAGGCTATATATATATATATATATATATATATATATATATATATATATATATATATATATATATATATATATATATATATATATATATATATATGCAAAAAGTAAGACACAGGGGGTAGGATAAACCATCCATCTCTCTTCTTTCAGAGATGATGCTGACAAACAAAAGAGAAATACTGGGTGATGGGGAAGGTGCTTCTCTTCTTTCAGAAGCAACTTTCAGCCAAGAGCCAAATTCTTTCTTAAATAGTAGAAATCCTGATGAAGCAACAGAAGGCACTTCTCTTCTTTCAGAAGTGCTTATTCTTGCAAACCGCAGGACTCTTTCTGGTAGCAAGTAACCGGTAACAGGGTAACCAATAGCTTGAAATGTAGCGCAAAGTCTCCACCTCGACTGCCCAAAGAGTATATCACAAAGGATAATGGGGGCACAAAGTCTCCCCATAATCCTCAACACAAAAAGGAAAGGAAAACACAGACTAAAACCAATTGTGAAAGCACAAAGTCTTCACACTGTTGGTTTCAGGACACTTCTTTGTTACCTTCACTAATTTTGTCCACCAAATTAAATGAATAAGGACACCTTTAGATGACACAAGTCAGAACAGCACAAAGTTTGGAAAAACCTGCTTTCTCATTCAAATAATAAGGAAAATGAAATTACAACCTGACCTCAAAGTCTTAGTCTTCTTCTTTCGAAATGGGCAGAGTTTCGTTCTTGTAAAAATGAGAAGTCTCTCTCAACAAATGAGAGATTACAATTTATATAGCGCCCCAAGAAAGACTTGGGCGCTTGTTTGTCCTATGTCGGCCCATGATGTGCATTCAATGCCTTGAAGGCATTTTCAAATTTATCAAAGGACTGCATTGAAAATAAGGCAGCCGTCTTAACTATGGCATGCCATTTCATCCCATATGTCTTCTCCTTAATATGGACAGTCTGGTCCGTTCCCTCTGATACCTATGTAGCCATCCATTCGTCTTAACTTTATGGAAGAAAACAGGCCGTGTCCTTGGTTTGGTGTGCTCAGAATTCTACTTGATCTACTATTTCACCTACTGGAAATAACTCTTTCAAATATATTTTTGATCTTTTGGTCTCGCTCCTCTCTTCGCTGCGTAAGCACTTCTTTGCTCTTTATAACCCTTCTTGCCTATGTCTTTTGGGGGGTCCTTTATGCATCTTTGACAAGTGGCAAGTTCCACTATTATGTAATTCATTAGAAACTCACGAAAAATGGAGTCCATGACACGTTTTGCCTGAGCAACTCAAAAGGAGAACACGGACACAAACACTTGTCACATTCGCTGCACTTTGTCTTCTTCCATCGAGCACTTTTCTGCGGGCTTTTTCTCCTCAATCGGGCTTTTCCAGCCAGTCGCTTGGTTCTTCCTTTGAATTCTATGATTTATTTGAGTTTCAATGGATATTACCTTATGTTAAATTTGACGTCCACGGGGACGTCATCGGTTGACTATTGCTTGAACCACGTCATTGAACCAAAACGTTGAACCAATCGGTTGAACCAAAAATGGTTCAAACCGATGGTTCAATTGAATGAACCAAGCTGATGAACTAAGTATTGAACCAAAAGATGCTGAAACAAAGGGAATGAACCACCTGAGTGAAATAAAATGTTGAACCGCTTGGTTGAACCGAGCCCGTTCCTTTGGTTGAGCCCACCGTTGAACCACCTATTTGTTGCTTCTCTCTTTGATAGAGGTTGCCTTTGAACCTTTGAACCATGTTGAACCATTAAACTTTGAACTCGTTGAACCTGTTGGTTCAACGGTTCAATGGTTCATTCTTCATTATTTGGCAAAGTCCTTTGTTCTTTTGCACCAAGAGCGTTGAACCAAACCTGGAAACCACTGAGTGCTGGAAACTTGTTCTTTTGACTGAACTTGCCTGCAGAAGCTTTTTAAACCTGTTGAACCTGTGAATCCCCTTTACAGAAAAAGCTTAAAAATGAGGAATTTTCAAGCTCAAATCAAATTTTGAGAAGGGAAGAGAGAAATTTTGGTCTGTAGGTTGTCCCAAAAATGAGTGGCATTTTTCGGGGACAACAATGTTGACTTGGTTCTTAAACTTGGATTTTATAGATTTTGCACCTATTTTATTCTATGTAAATGCCATGCTTAGTTGTCCACTCATCATGAATCCAATGGTTGATGAGGCAAATCTAATCCAATCTGGTGATTAAGGCAATTTGTCATTGACATATGTGTGGAGATATGTTGTTATGCTCTTTGTTGTTTGTATGAGGGTATGAATGGATGATGTTGATGGGCTACCGATTTGTTGAATATCAAGTCAATCAAACCTTGGATTTGGAATTTACTTATGATGTATGATCATTATATGATGGAGATCTTGTTGATGTGACTTGTCCATACATTTATCGAGCTTAATTACTTTCATTTGTGCATGTTGACATCCACATTGGTGCACATAGATTCTCATGTGCACTATTAATGTGTGTTATGCTTGGTATCTTGGTTTTATAATATTATTGAAGATATCATCTACAAACACACATAGATAGAAAAATAAACACACAAAAAACTTACAAAAATAAGAAATCCTAATCTACTTGGTGCTACTCAACACCCACTCACTTAGCAGAATGAGATCAATTCAACTATTGGTAGTAGGGCTTAAGCCTATAACCATTTACCCACCATGGTAAAATATTTCCCTGAAGATATCTTGAAACCATGGTTCCTTGCTATGATAGTTCATGTATAATATAAGGTCCTTTCCATCAAATCTGTAACTTTCCTAGAAATGGTTTGAAATGATTATCATATAATAAGACTAGTTGATCTTTATGAAATTATTTATGGCACAAATTCATATCATCCCATGATTTTTGGCTCTGATTATGAATTTCCTATGTCTACACTTCTACTCTACATTTATACTCATCCATCCTATTCAATTTGAGAAGTCTATTGGTTAGATATTCATGATCCCCTAGTCTCATGACCATGGCAATGCATAGACTAGGTACTAAATGTTCCATCGACATAACTTATTCAAGTCCATACACAACCTGGAATGACATAAGACTTGTGTCTCTTATAATGTGTGTGATATTCCAATAGAATCATAAGAATGTGATCTTCTGAATCATCCCTCTTAACATCTTAAATCTTTGTCAACATTTTACCCAACACTTTATTGGAAGCTTTAACATGGCATTGGCTTGTGGATGGCATGCAATGCTTTTATGATGAGAAATCATAAATTTTGTAGTAAGATCCTTGATGGTGTTATTTAATAAGTGTGTGCCTCAATCCTTGACAAGCTTAATAGGACATTTGAACCTTGTAATAATGTTTTCATAGAGAAACTTTGTTACATCTTTCACACCACAGTTATGTGTCACATCAACTTCAACCCACTTGGTAAAATAGTCAGTCATAGTAATAATATACCTTGATTTACTATGTTTTCTCTATGGATTGGTAGGTACGATAATTTCAATGCCCTATTGTTCAAAGGGTTCCTCAGCTAACAAAGGTTGTAAAGTTATTTCATGTTTTAATAGTGTTTAACCCATGCACTAGTAAACATCATAGTACTACGCTACTTTGTGTGCATCTTGAAATATATTTGGCCACCATAACCTACTCTATTACAACTTTCTGTCAGTAGCTTCTCCCAAAAAATGTCCACTTGCTACACCTTGGTGTACCTCTTGTAATATTTGAGGTTGTTCATGTTCCAGAATAACCCTGTGCAGTACTTCATCCTTCCCTAAGTGATATAAAATCCCATTAATGATGGTGTATGGTAAGGCTCTAGTAACAAACTACTTTTCTTGTTCTTAGAAGTACACAAGGAATATTCCTTGTTTAAGGAAGTTGGTAATTATTTTAAAATTTTGAAGAATTACAAAAACTTGAAAGAGATGAGCATCGAGAGAGTCTTATTATAATTATTATGGTTTTTCACCATTAAGAATATGACTGAGATGGTCTATCCCAATGTTATCTCTTCCTGGATTAACATTAATGAAAAATTGAAACTCTTAAAATAGCATCAACCATCGAGAGACGTGTCCTCCTAGCATTGATTTTTAGACAAGGTATCATAGAGATTGATGATCAATGAAGACTTTGAATGGTGTTGTGAGTAGATAGTGTCAAAAAATTTATAGTGTGAACACTATAGCCAATGCTTCTTGTTTAGTTGTTGTGTAATTATTCTGTGTATTAGATAATTTGTAGATGGAAAGATGATTGGGATTGTTGAGTCCACCATCTTATGGATGTGCAAACACAACATCAAATGCAATACCTAAAGCAGCCAAATGCATGTGAAAGGGCTTGATATAGTCTGGAAAGATGAATATGGTCACAACAACCAATCACTGCTTTATCTCAAATAAGGTTGCTTGACACTCTAAAGTCTAGACAAACTTCAAAATTTTGTACACTAAGGATTCCAATAGAGATGAAATAGCTACATATCCTTTGATAAACTTGTGAAAGTACCCTGTGTGGACTAGAAAGGATCACAATTCGATGGAACTAACTATTGGAGGAATACTTAGAATGACTATAATTTTGGCCTAGTCAACTAAAATGCCTTCATTGCATACTACATGACCTAAAAGAATACCAAAGGGTGTAAAGAATAGACATTATTTTAAATTCAAAGCAATGCACAGAGCTTGACATCATTTTAACATTAGGTGTAGACTACATAAATGTTATTTAAATAAGGAAAAGACTACCCAATCATCAAGACAAAAGTCTAAAAAGTCATGAATGAAGTCTTTGAATGCAGTCACCACTATGTGAGAGAAAACCATGGATGCAATCTTAAGTCCAAAAGTCATTATCTTGTACACAAAGGATCCCCATTCTATGGTAAAAGTCATTTTGGCTCTGTCTTATTTTATTATGGGTATTTGATGATAGCCGTTAAAGCCATCCATGAAAGAGTGAACTTCATGTCCTGCAATAGATTCTAAAACTTTTTATGTAAAGGGGATTGAGAATGGATAATTTACACATGCATCATTCAAAATGTGATACTATCCACACACTCTAATTTCCCTTATTTTCTTAAGCTGCACTACCATGGGACTTACCCAATCTACCTTTTCTACAAGGTAGATTATTCCTATGTTCAACAATCTATCAAGTTCAACCTTCACTTTCAGATTCATGTTTAGATTTAGCTTGTATGGTCACTTCTTTGTAGGTCATATGCACTCTTTGAGTTTGATATGAATTTTTCCAAGAGATGGATCAACTCCTTGGACCTCTAAGAATTTAATGGAAAATACATCTTGAGAATCCCTCAGAAGTTGTATAGCTTTAGAAATTTCAGCTTTTGTCCAATAATCACCTATATGCGCTAATTTGGGAACCTCCTCTGTTCCAATGTTTGATACATGATTTTTAATGGATTGCTATTAAATATTTATCTTTTCTTCATTAACAAATACTTGTATCATTGATTTACCTTCCTATTATGGAATCTGTATGATATACATCTTGTCTTCTTTAGTAAGTTTTGTGCTAGTGTCTTTTATTGGTTCTATTGGTCGTTCAGGTTCAACTAAATTAGTCAAATCAATATCACCATTAGAATCAAAATATTAAATGTCATATTTTTCATATTGTATTCAATGGAATGGATGTGTAAGAGATTATTCTTCTTTCTTGGCAGCTTACTATCTTTGTAATGCCTAATTGAGATCAAAAGTTGTGTTTTTCTATGCAGTGGATTCTGTCATGGTGCTTAAATATGATGCACACCCATGGAATAAGAAATGTTTGATTTTTAGTAGTGCATTATGAACTATAGGATTCTCATCTTCAAAAACAAACATCTAAATGAAATCACTTTGCACCTGTGCCCAATGTTTTGTCTCCCTCTTGCACTCTTGATGCATATACCATGTTGTTGGTAATGGAGCAAGTGTATAATAGAAATTGTGAATGTATTACTTTAGTTCCATAGGTTCCTCAGGCTAGACTTCAACACATTTATGAATATGAATTTCAAGACACTCACATTCTTGTAAGAAAGGTTAATTTATTTTGATGACCTGTGGTAGTTGAAACCTGCTAATCATGAGCTCACGAGTATCATCCCACTTGAGCTGGTCATTAATATGAATTACCCACCACATCACTTCAACTCCCTTCAGAGCATAATTTAAAGCACTGACCTAATGGCTGATGTAGGTATATGATCTTGTAAGCATAGAATTAATTGATTGATATCCTTAGTTGCATAGTATACAGGAAGTTGTCTCTCATGCACAAAGACCATTCTCATAAGTCCAAGTTCATGATCACCTCGAGCCCAGTTGAGTAGGTGTGTTTCTTAGTCCCCACTAACATATGAAGCTATTTCCCAAGGCAAACTGCCTTATCTATTCGGCTCTATATGGTCCTACATATGATCATCTACTTGATAAAGTAAATCAAATTTCAAATGAGTAGGGAATTTTTCAGACATAAATGCACAATCTTCTATGACAAACAAGGTTTCCAATAGCTATGTAACTACTAATTTGGGCCTCCATTATTCTGATGTCTTTAATTATTGAGTGAGTAAAAATTGTACCTGAGGTTTAGTATGCTCATAAAATAAGTTGAACTTAGCTACACACAAATATTTTGGGTTTTCCTTAGAGTTTACCTTCATCCAGTTGGTTTCTTGTGCTAGATATGGAGAATCTGGTTCATCCAGAATGATGTAAGGTTTGTGTGATTTTTTCAAAGGAATTATGATATCCTAATCTCTCTAGTGTGCCTCTAATTGATTTTAAATCATGTTAATAATCATCTGACCATCATATGCCTATTTCTTACCAATTAGTATAGGGTAATGTGTTGCAACTGTCTTCATATTGATGAATTCAAAGTCACCTCATAGGGTCAATTATAAAACTTTAATCTTAACATATTATAATATTTCAATAGGCTCAAATCTTCCATAGTCAGCTAAGCTCAGAGTTACTAATCTATAACTTAGAACCGATCATCCAATAGTCTCCCATGTAGATATTGAAATCATATTGACTGTGTTACCAAAATCAAAGACAACATTTGGGATTTCATAACTTACAACCTCAATGTCAATTTGTATGTCTAAATACCAAGGCTTCTTTATTTTAACATACCAAACTAGCTTGTTTGTCTTCTGTTGGCCTCACTACACACACTCTAGTAGATTATGTAGTAGGTTTGTGATATTTCTGAGAGATGTATTCATTTCACAATTTGTTTAAAAGTTTTAGAATATCTATGAGTGTAGTGACAACTCCATCTTGACACATGATACACATGATCTAGACATACATTTGAGCATTTATTGCTACAACATCTCCTTCAGTAGTATCATGATGTTGTATGTTTTTCACATTTATGCATCTTCATACATGAGCCCTTTTTATATAATTGGGTTTGGGTACTTATTCTATTTTAATTTTTAGATTCCTCGATCCTAAGGCATTTTAAGAGGAGGCAAACCTCTTTTTGCATGTTGATGTTGTGTAACAAAATTTAGGAAGGCATCTTCCTTAAGCTGCACATTCACCATATTCACATTTCTGATGGCCTTATATTTTATTTGATTTTCCAAGATAGGACAATATTTTATCTCATGATGGTCATAGATTTTTTAGTATGCATAGTAATACTATCTTTAAATATCTAAAGGGAAATTTCATTGGACATTATTATAATCTTTACATAGACAACATTGCAAAGGGGGTTGTTGCTAGTTATCTACTATGCCACCCTAGTAACCTCCTCTGTATCCACCCCTAGATCCACCTATGTTAGATTGATATCCACCTCTATACCCTCCTTGTTGTTGTGCAGTGTTCCAATGCTGATGTTGTTAGGTATTATCTCCAATTTTGAATTGCTATTGTGCAGCTAGTGGGCTCCAAATCAATTTTACTATTACATCATTACTGAGCTCTAAGGTGATACATATTGGCATTTCGATGATGGTGGTGTCCAACTTGGTGAAGGAGGGGTCTAACCAGCTAGAGCTTGAGGTTGGTATTGTGGTGAATTAGGAATCCATTGTCAACCTATTTAGGTTGCACAACCTTTATCAACCTCTAGGCTTGGAATAATTTGCTTCATTGAGGACATTTACTGTGTAATGATGGAAAATACATTTTTGGTGATACCTTCCTTGAGCTCCTCCAAATCCCTATAGTTATATTCATCATGATTGTATGACTTACAAAAATTACAATACAAATTTTATGGGTTATTGGCATACTATTGTAGAAGATGGTATTGTGTCATTGGATGCCCCACTACTCAATAGATTTTGAAAAACTCTGTCTTGATCTTAATACCATAATTCTTGTGATGTCCTTCTTTCCCACACTCCATAAACCATAGATTAATCTTAGGTTTATCTTCCTCATGGTATCGCTCTATTCTCTTCATAAAAGATTGCAGTGTGTTTTCAATCTTGGAGTTTATGGCAGGAGCTTCTCCATAGTCTTCTATTTTCTCTACTTGTAGGGTAGCAACTCTAGCATATGTTTTAGTAGCATATTGAGTCTACATAGTGGCAAACCTGATTCTGGAGTGCTATCCTTTGAAAAACCATGTAGCTTTATCTTTGTCTATTAAGGAAAATTCTATCTTATTCATAAATTCAAAGAATCTGTGATCATAGTCACAAACTAACTCTCCCAATTGCTACCCTATTTCCATCAAGTCTTGAATAGTCTGATTAGTACATTTCTATATCTTGAATTCTATCAAAAGCTAGTCCTTAATGTCTTTTATATTTTCCTACTAAATGTCTCTTCAGTATATGAACTTAAGAGACCTTATGGTTAGTGCCCTTACTAACTCATACTTTTTGATAGCTTCATTATTAATGGCCTTAGCTTGCCATCTCATCCCATAGGTTAGCAAATATTGTTCAAGGTCTATAGACCCATCATAAATTGTTAGATTTATAAATACTCCTAAATGATCCATTGTGTAAACTAGTGTCGATGGAATTTGTTGTGTAGTTTTTACAATAAGAGGCTATATTTTGGGTGATCTTTCTTGTGTACTACTAAGATTTATCTATGCACTCAGAGAGCCAATGTGCATACTTCATTTTTTTGTGCTTCGTTCTTTTCTTTGCTTGGTTTCAACAAACCCTATGGCATTCAAAGCCTTTTTAATTTATGATGTTTCAATTTTGGTACCCAATGATGTAATTATTTTGAAAATGGTCCTTTTCAACTACTGTCTTCCTACCCACCTGGTTGAAAACATCTACTGGAATATAAAAGATTGGGCTACAGGGACGTGTGATTTTCTGATGAATGATACTTTCCTATTACTTCTTCTTCTACACTTGAACTTATGATTAATATATGACTATGTTTTCTTCTTTACTTAATTATTTTTCTTTTTATAATACCCTTTCTTGTAGTTGCACACTACATCTATCATCTAAATTCTCTATTTATACAGTATTCTTGTCTTCTTCTTCAAACATCTCATCTTCAGCTCATTCTTAGTCACTTCTTTCTATCTGTCGGCATTCATAATCTTATTTATTCATCCTTTATCCTTCTCTATCATCTTCTTCACCACATATTCTTACTCATTCATCATATAGTTTAACACTACTCTTACGTTTACTTGTAGCTACTTGGGTACTCTTCTGTTTATTCCATCTATTATGTTTTTGTAGTTCACATTCTAAATCTAGACTTTTCTTCTAACTTTTCTTTCTTCATGTCTCCATTATAGATTTAGGTTCAAGCCTTACCTACTCATATAATCATAATTCACCATCATATCACACATACCCCCATACACCTAAAGTGACTACTCCATATTGGCTAGTGTTAGGTTGTGGAGCTAAAAGCTTCACTGATGCAGACATGGAGGAGGTTGCTGAGTTACAGGGATATCGGCGTCGGTAGTGTAACCGACGTCGGTCATCTTCAGTGTAGAGTGCAACTGACATCGGTAGGAGTCGGCTGACGTCGGTCATCTCCAGTCAGACAGTGACTAACGTCGATCGCTTATGCGGTTCTAAAACTGTTAGTTTCACGAACAATTTGTTAACAAACCATTTGTTTACATGTTAAAGGCTATTTTGAGTCTTGAGCTACATGTCTAATTATTATCTAAGTTATTGTTTAGTATGGGATCTATTTATAGACCCATTGGCATGTATTGTAATTAGGAGAGCAATAGAGGAAAGCAAGGTAGTTCCTTCCAAGTGTAAGATCATTGATTTGCAAGTTGTTGCAAGATCAGGGAGATCTACATGGTAAGTAAGATCATTTGAATTGCAGGTTGTTACAAGTTCATGGGAGATCTACTTGAAGTACTTTGAGTACTTGTGTGCTGGCAGTGTTATTATTGGTTGGTGGAGGTGAACAACAACTATGTATTTGAGTTGATTGTTGTGACTGTAATTGAGAGAGAGAATCCTTGATTGAGAATTACTGAAAGTCCTAGAGGTGTGGGAAGCCTGAGAGGTGTGAGAATACTGTGGCATCTTCTTTATTGTATTTTCTTTTTGGATGAGTTTAATACAAGATTGTATTATCTCTCAAATTCTGTGTTATTTCTTATTTCTTGTTACTTGTTACTTCTGGTATAATTCTATAGTTTAGTTGCTTATAAAAGGTAATCAATTGTGTGCTCATCCTTATTCCCTGACAAAGTGGTATTAGAGCTTTGTGAACCCAGCTCCCGAAAGTTGGTATCAGAGCCTGGTTGTAGGTTCTCAGAGCTAGGGTTGCAGGTTTTGGAGCAAGTTTACTAACATCTTGGTTTTAGAGTGTGTTAAGTGTTTTTTGATTACAAGTCACTCACAGGGGTTTCTGTTTGAGTGGGAGTATAGCAATGGCAGAAGAAAGTAAGCTTAGAATGGAGAAGTTTAACGGCAAGAATTATCAATTATGGAGGATGCAGATACAAGATTATCTGTATCAGAAAGATTTGTACTTACCATTGGGTGGGGTTGCATGCAAGCCCATGGATATGAAGGACGAAGAATGGAACGTTCTTGATCGGAAGGCTCTGGGATCTATAAGGTTGAGCCTGGCATCGTCTGTGATTTCCAAATTATCACAGGCTAAGACAATAATAGAGTTGATGGAATCTTTGGCAAATTTATATGAAAAACCCTCAGCTTCGAATAAGGTATTTCTTATGAAGTAATTATTTAATTTGCAAATGTTGGAAGGTGGATCTATACATAGTCATCTTAGTGATTTCCATGGTTTGGTAAACCAGTTAAATTCAGTCAATATTGTTTTTGATGATGAAATTAAGGCTCTCTTAATCTTATGCTCATTACCTAAAAGTTGGGAGAGTTTGGTAATGGCAGTTAGTAATATTGCATCTGCTTCAAAAATCTTAAAAGTTGATGATGTTGTGGGTGTAATCTTGAATGAAGAGATTCACAAGAAAAGCACAGGTGAATCATCAGGGAATGTTTTGAGTGTTGAAAGTAGGGGAAGGCAAAGAGAGAAGATTGAGCATGGGAGATCAAGGTCAAAGATAGGCAAGACATCCAAATCCAAGTATGGCAAAATAACCTGCTAGAAATGTGGAAAGCAAGGGCATGTAAAGAAAGATTGCATGTCAATTGAAGATCAGCATGAAGGACATGAAGAAGCAGATGTTGCAAATTTTGTTGCATAGGATGCTCTGGTATGTTCCTTGGATAAAGTAGAATCTTGGGTTTTAGATTTTGGTGCCTCTTTTCATGCATCCCCAAATAGGGAACTTTTTCATGAATATGTCCAGGGAGACTTTGGAGAAATTTATTTAAGGGATGGTAAGCCTTGTCAAATGGTTGGCAAAGGGAAAGTGAAGATAAAATTGTAGACAAGCAACACATGGGTGTTGAAGGAGGTCATGCATGTCCCAGTCCTGAAGCAAAATTTGATTTCTGTTGGAAAGTTGAGTGATGAGGGTTGCACAGTAACTCTCACAGTGCATTCTTGGAAAGTTTTCAAGTGTGCACTTATTTTAGCAAGAGGTAAGAAAGTAGGTACTCTTTATCTATCTACTTATATTAATGATTCTCCTTCTGGTTTATCTACTTTAGTTGTAGAATCGAAGATGTGGCTTTGTAGGCTTGGTCACATGAAAAAGAAGGGAATGGATGTTCTTAAGTCAAAAGGTATGCTTTCAAATTTGAAAGGCATGGATCGAGATTTCTGTAAGCAAAAGAATAAAGTGACGTTTCTTAACATTGGGTCAACAAAGAAGGTGGTAGCTTCTATTGGAGGATCACAGTATTGCAGAAGGAAGAAATCGAATGTTCGTGACAAGAACTGTAAAGCCTTGGTTTTCCAGGAGAAGATGATGAATAGAGATCAGTCCAAGGGGCTGAGGAATTCTGAGCAAAGCAAGGTTGATTTGGACAAGGTTTTGATCTAAAAGGAGCTCACGGGTAAAAGTCATCACTCACAAGTAAAACACAGAGACTGATGTCAGTTAGAAAACTAACATCAGCATCTAGATAGGGACTGATGTCAGCTATGTGCAGATCGACGTCGGTGACTCTAAATAGGTAAACACTGGTGTCGATCAGGGAACTGACGTTGGTAATGAGGCAGTCGCATGGAACTGACATCGGTCGGGTGCAAACTAAGATGCGATCGACATCAGTCACTAAGACAGATTTTGGGCAGATAACAAGCTATCAAGGAGTCTCAAGTGCCCATATGGAGGATTGAAAGGGTAAGTAAGCCTCAAATTTGTCATTTTCCTTCTTTATACTACTTGTTGCTCACTGATGGTCAAGAACCAGGAAGTTATAAAAGAAGCAGAGCAAGTAGAATCCAAGAAACAGTGGGAGCATGGCATGACTCAGGAATGTGATTCCTTGGAGAAGAACCAAACGGGAGTTTTTGGTCAAGTTGCTAACTGGAAGAAAGCACTGAAAGATGAATGGATTTTTAGGATAAAGAAGAGCGGGAATGGACATGTGAGATGGAAGGCCAGGTTATATGGTCTTGAGCTAGCTACAGGACAATAGAGGTTTAACCATTGTGTTTCTCTTTACCAGGTTGGATAATATAAGCTACATTATCCTATTATTGTATGTTGTGTGCTTGTTGCAGGGTCACATATGCAGGGAGTTGTTGAACTAAAGGTAAAGTTAGTTCAGAGGTGTGTCATGAGGAATCTGAGAGCAGCAAGATTCTCTGGCATGAGTGTGTTCTAGAGACATGGAAGGTCATAGGTTGATTTTGTCTCTAGATGATTATGTGAAACCGGTTAGCACATCGATGGTTGGACAGTTCTATGAGCAGTGTCCTGATTCACATAATGTGGTTAAGTGTATGGTATGTACTAGACCTGATTTTTCCCAAGCAGTGGGTGTTGTCAGCAAGTTTGGAGCCAATCTGGGAAAGAAGCACTGAAGGGCAATTCAGTGGATTCTCAGGTATCTGAGAGGGACCAGCAGCAGGTTCACATGCTATGCAGGGTCAAGTTCTTTTCTACATGAGTTTGTAAATGTGGATACAGTAGGTTACTTGGATGACAGGTGTTGCACCATAGGTTGTGTGGTGGTTGGTCTTCAAGATTGATCTTGAAGAGGGATACATAGCCAAGAAAAAAACTAGATGATGTATAGGTACAGGTACAAGTGTAGTTATTTATCTCTAAGTGGGAGATTATTAGGTTGTGGAGCTAAAAGCTTCACTGATGCAGAAATGGAGGAGTTTGTTGAGTTTTAGGGATATCGGTATCGACAGTGTAACTGACATCAGTCATCTTCAGTGCAGAGTGCAACTGACATCGGTAGGAGTCAGCCGACGTCGGTCATCTCCAATCAGACAGCGAACAATTTGTTAACAAACCATTTGTTTGCATGTTAAAGGCTATTTTGAGTCTTGAGCTACGTTGTTAATTATTTTCTAAGTTATTGTTTAGTATGGGATCTATTTATAGACCCATTGGCATGTATTGTAATTAGGAGAGCAATAGATGACGGCAAGGTAGTTCCTTCCAAGTGTAAGATCATTGATTTGTAGGTTGTTGCAAGATCAGGGAGATCTACATGGTAAGTAAGATCATTTGAATTGTAGGTTGTTGCAAGTTCATGGGAGATCTACTTGAAGTACTTTGAGTACTTGTGTGCTGGCAGTGTTATTACTGGCTGGTGGAGGTGAACAACAACTCTGTATTTGAGTTGATTGTTGTGACCGTAATTGAGAGAGAGAATCCTTGATTGAGAATTATTAAAATTCCTAGAGGTGTGGGAAGCCTCAGAGGTGTGAGAAGACTGTGGCATCTTCTTTATTGTATTTTCTTTCTGGATGAGTTTAATACAAGATTGTATTGTCTCTCAAATTCTGTGCTATTTATTATTTCTTGTTACTTGTTACTTTGGTATAATTATATATTTTAGTTGCTTATAAAAGGTAATCAATTGTGTGCTCATCCTTATTCCTTGACAAAGTGGTATTAGAGTTTTGTGAACCCAGCTTCCGACAGCTAGAGTAGGCACCATGGTCTTGTCCACAACCAACATCTTCATGAGGAGAGGTAGTCGCTGCAAACATTTCCCTCTAGTTCCTATGACAAATAGGTATTGCATATATTCAAAAGATATGTATCCTTTTACTATAAACTCAGTGATGTATCCATTTATGGTGGTAGCAAGCCAATAATATATTTCCCTCATCCAATCAGTTTCTAGTTTCTACAACCAATTTATCTTCTCTTCAGCCCTGATGATTATTTATTTTATTCTTGGGTTAAATCAATAATATTCCAATTGTAATAAATAATTGGCTAACAATTTAGGTAAATCACACCAAATGATTTCATATATCTCTCCATAGATATTCTCTCAAATGATTTCTTAAGTGGTAAGTCCAGTCTGTTTAGA